>CAXASF010000672.1:32500-35000 GCA_963971475.1 Chrysops caecutiens | reverse complement strand
GGATTCAATTGAAAACAATAAACAAACAAAGAATGTACCAGAACATGGAGAACACAGTAACGGAAACGCAGGTGAAGTCACTTCACAAGCAGCCTTTAAACGAAGTGGTATGTTAATGCGAACGCCACCAGGAAAAAGTGGCTACGGACCACCAGGTAGCTCATGCTGCTCAGGAAACATGACTATAGCATCAAGCTCAAATATGCAACAAGTCGAAACTGAATCTGAAAGCACCAGACCAAATGAAAGCGTTAATCATGAGCAAGCACAGGAAACGCCAATTCATACGCCTCGACAGGATAAAATTGGAGGGTCGCCAAGACAGGAGTTTATACTCAAAATGAGGACAGAAGAGGATGCCGCACTCACCAAATGCAGAAAAGCACTCCGGGAGATAAAAATGGCAATCAAAAAGCAAAGGAATATATCCAAGACTGTTCAAGACAGTGTGGACGAAATGTCGGAACTTTTCGTAGTTATCACAACCTGCCGCAAATCATGGCAAAAGGCGGAGAAGGAGATCAAAACGGCTGCCATACGAAATGGGCACTCGGAAGTCGAAACACCAAACACAAGCAAGAGGGCGGCGACAAGCCCAATTAACCAGGATGCGGAAAAAAGGGCCCGCGAAAGGGGACCCGAACCCGAGAAAGAGGAGTGGCAAGTTTCTGGAAAAAGACGCAGACCCACCAACGATAAACCCAAGGCACGAAACGGGACGAGTTCGGTATCCGATGATAACAACCCACCCACAAGACACCGTACAAGGCCCAAATCCGAGAAGGCGCCAGAGATTATCTTGATCAGGCCTGCAGAGAACAAATCATACGCGGACGTATTATCTGCAATGAAAAAAACGGTGGACCCAGAAGTGACAGAGACAAAAGTGCGGACTATACGTAAGACTAGAGCTGGCGAAGTATTGCTGGTACTGGACAAAAATTCGAAGAACGTGGCACAATTTGGCATGGCCGTGAAGGACGCAATCGGAGAATCAGGCAGCGTACGAGAGATAGGCACGAGAACAACTATAGAAATCCGTGACCTGGACGCATGTGCTGAGAAGGAGGATATAGAGGAAAGCCTGTACACAATCCTCAAGTCAACCGACCCACGGCGAGAAGTTGGAGCACATGACGCGGAAAAACTATCCGAGACACCCAAAGCCAAGACACTAGAGCAACCTTGGAAAATAGCGGTACTAGGTCCAAACACTAGGGGACAGAAAATGGCACTTGTGGAACTTAACAATGAACACGCAGACAAGCTCCTAGCTACAGGAAAAATGAAAATTGGTTGGGTGGTCTGCCGCATCAGGAGGCGACTCACTGTTACCAGATGCTTTAGGTGCCTTGGATATGGGCACATATCAAGAAATTGCGATGGGCCGGACCGCAGTAACATGTGTTATAAATGTGGAAAAACAGACCACAAGGCGCGAAATTGCTTAAACGCACCACTTAAATGCGTACTGTGTGCTGACCTGAAAGATGAAGGAGCACAGTTGACTCACATAATGGGGTCCGGAAGGTGCCAGGCATATAAAATAGCCCTAGAAAATGCAAGAGAATACAAACGATGATGAAAATTCTCCAGGGTAATTTGAACAGAAGCAAAACCGCCGATCAACTACTGACTCAGCTCACACTGGAATACGCAGCTTCAGCGGTGATCATAAGCGAGCAGTATAAAAACAAGGACACTTATGGATGGTTCCCAGACAAATTAAACACCGCAGCAATATGGATCCCGGACATCGTTAAATATCCAATAATAGAGCATGGAAGCCACAACGGTTTTGTATGGGTAAAATTCTCACGACTTACCATCGTTAGCTGCTACCTCACCCCAAATGAAAGCATGGCAAGTTTTCGTGAAAAAATTGACGATCTTGAAGACACCCTCCGAGAACTAGACAAAGATATCATTGTGGCTGGAGACTTTAATGCTAAATCAACCGCATGGGGATCACCAACGACCGACAGCAGGGGTAAATATATCCTTCAAATGGCAGCCAGACTTTGCCTCACGGTGCAGAACATAGGCTCCGTCTCAACCTTCAGGCGCCCAGGCTACACGGAAACAATCCCGGACATCACTTTAACGACCGAGCATGTAGGACATCTCTTGGCAAATTGGAAGGTGATTGAGGACTACACCGGCAGCGATCACCAGTACATCGTGATGGAAGTCAAAACGAAGAGCCAAGAAAGACAACCCGTAAGGGAAAACAAAAGACAAAAAAGATGGAATGTTAGGAAACTTAACCAAACGGTGTTACTCAGGGAACTCTACAGAGCCGAAGAAAATTTATCGCAAATGACACTGAGAGACGCGGGACAAGTTGTTGACGCAACTATGCGTCTGTTACATGACGCTTGCAATGCCTCAATGCCCCGTAACGGATCACCCCGGAATGCAAGAAAAGCGGCCTACTGGTGGAATGACGAAATAGCTGAGCTACCGAAAGTATGCCTAAAAAAACGACGACTAGCGCAAA
>CAXASF010000671.1:7500-15866 GCA_963971475.1 Chrysops caecutiens | reverse complement strand
AATCATAATAATAATAATAATAATAATTATAATAATAATAATAATAATAATAATAATCATAATAATTATAATAATAATAATAATAATAATAATAATAATAATAATAATAATCATTATAATAGTGATAATAATAATAATAATAATAATAACAATAATAACAATAATAACAATAATAATAATAATCATAACCATAATAATAATAATAATAATAATAATAATAATAATAATAATAATAATAATGATAATAATGATAATAATAATAATAATAATAATAAAAACAACAATAATAATAATAATAATAATAATAATAATAATAATAATAATAATAATAATAATAATAATAATAATAATAATAATAATAATAATAATAATGATAATAATAATAATAATAATAATTATAATAATAATAATAATAATCATAATAATAATAATAATAATTATAATAATAATACTAATAATAATTATAATAATAATCATAATAACAATAATAATAATAATAATAATAATAATAACAATATTAATAATAATAATAATAATAATAATAATAATAATAATAATAATAATAATAATAATAATAATAATAATAATGATAATAATAATAATAATTACAAAAATCATAATAATAATAATAATAATAATATTATTATTATTATTATTTTTATTATTATTATTATTATTATTATTATTATTATAATTATTAGTATTATTATTTTTATTTTTATTATTATTATTATCATTATTATTATAATTATTATTTTTATTATTATTATTATTATTTATGATTCTCGAGTTTTGTGGCCCTTTCCCAGTCCTTTGTATGCTTAGGTTGAGAAAAACAATATTTTCTTTCAGCACAACGTTTCGGTAACATTTATTACCATCCTCAGGTGCAAATTCTTACAAAAACAAAAAACAAAAGTAAATAAATAAATATACAATCGAGAAGAGAGTTACATCAACTTACTTTCTATTGTTTTGCTTACATTAAGTACATGTAAAACAATTCATCATAACCTAAAAACTAAAAAACAAAATAAAATGGTGAAAATAATACACTAATGATCAAGAAAATATTGGGATTTATATTATTAGTTAAGTTTGAAAAGGCGATAATAATAAAAAATAATTACGAACACGAATCAACGAAAGAACAAAATTGTTGTATGCTTGTTGTGGATGACTATTTGTATTAAACTGAAAAGTCTGGTTGTTTAATGTCATTTTCATAAAATTACTTTACTGGGAGTGTTGATGACCTCTAGTTACAATTATAAAAAGACTTGATTTTTTGTGTTAGCTGTAAGATGGACAGTGTAGACAGGTTAGTTTGAAGGAAAATATGACTACGCAGGGATGAGGTTTAAAAGTAGAAATGAGCAAGACTTATACATAGTGAGTACTAAAAATAGTAACTACAGTAAAATTAATAACTATTCTGTTTAATCAAGTAAGAGTAAATGTAGGATAATTCCTTAGTGTCAGTTCTAAAGTTAACAGTATTGTTTTTGAGGATTTGAATCATTTCCATAACATTTCTTTTAACTTTATTGTTTTCAATATTAAGGATAGGTGTATTATCAAAATCAAAGGAATGTTGATAGGTTTTTGCATGTTCCACTAAGGCTGTGTAATTATCTGGTTTATTATTAACGCTGTATTTATGCTGGTAGATTCTGTCTTTAATCCATTGACTAGTTTGGCCAATATATACTTTGTCACAATTTAAACAATTAATTTTGTAAATACAATTAGAGAGTAAACTTTTGGATGTTATGTCTTTGCCATAATTATATAACTTGTGTAATGAGTTGGTGTTTCTGAAAATTACAGGTATCTTGTGCTTGTTAAAAATCTTTTTAATTGTTCTATTCATTTCATTGCAATAAGGGAATGAAACAGCGCTATTGTAATCTAATTTATTGTCATTGGTATTAGTAGCCTTATTAGTTGAATGATTATGTTTCATGTAAAGTAACTTTTTCCATCTGAGTTTTATGTACTTAGAAATGAACTCTCTAGGGTAATTGTTTTCAAGGAGAATATTGAAGACTTTGTTAATATTGTTTTTATTGAACTGTTTATCACTTATGTGGAAAATTTTATCAATTAATTGATAAATAATACCAATTTTTTGTTTGATATGGTGATTTGAAGTGTAATTGATATATCTACCCGAGAATGTGGGTTTAGTGTACCAATCGATTTCTAGTGAATCATTATTGTTAATTAATTTGGTATCAAGAAACATGACTTCATTACTGTTATTTTCCGTTTCGATGGTGAATTTAATGTTGATGTCGTATTCATTAAAAATGTCCAAAGTATTGTTGACCTGGTCTAGAGGAACACAGGTAATGATGTCATCTACATATCTTTTGAAAAAAGGAATATAAAATCTGCATTTTTTTAACCTATTAGCAAGTAAATGGTCCATTAAGTAATCTGCAAGAATGGGGGAGATAGGTGATCCCATGGGGGCACCAAATTTCTGTTTATAAGTAACGCCATCGAACGTGAAAATCATATTGTTTAAACAAAAATCTAAAGAGCTAAAAAAGTCTTTTCTATTCATCTTAGTATTTTTCTTAATGTTGTTCCAATTAAGTTTTATTATTGATATTGTTTTGTTTATTGGGATGCTAGTGAATAACGAAACGACGTCAAGGGAAATTAACTTATAATCTTGGGGGATGGATCGGTTACTTTTTATATATTCTGAAAATTCAAAACTATTTTTAATGTCATATTCTGTGGTTGGTCTACTGTTTTGTAATATACGGCTTAAAAAGGAACTAATTATGTGTGTAGGGCTATTTGTGGATGCTACGATGATTCTGAGAGGATAACCAGCTTTGTGTATCTTTGGTAGGGCGTAAGCTTTAGGTAACACACAATTGTGTTTAATGTATGTTTTTTTAGTAAACTCGTTGTGTGTTACCTAAAGCTTACGCCCTACCAAAGATACACAAAGCTGGTTATCCTCTCAGAATCATCGTAGCATCCACAAATAGCCCTAAACACATAATTAGTTCCTTTTTAAGCCGTATATTACAAAACAGTAGACCAACCACAGAATATGACATTAAAAATAGTTTTGAATTTTCAGAATATATAAAAAGTAACCGATCCATCCCCCAAGATTATAAGTTAATTTCCCTTGACGTCGTTTCGTTATTCACTAGCATCCCAATAAACAAAACAATATCAATAATAAAACTTAATTGGAACAACATTAAGAAAAATACTAAGGTGAATAGAAAAGACTTTTTTAGCTCTTTAGATTTTTGTTTAAACAATATGATTTTCACGTTCGATGGCGTTACTTATAAACAGAAATTTGGTGCCCCCATGGGATCACCTATCTCCCCCATTCTTGCAGATTACTTAATGGACCATTTACTTGCTAATAGGTTAAAAAATGCAGATTTTATATTCCTTTTTTCAAAAGATATGTAGATGACATCATTACCTGTGTTCCTCTAGACCAGGTCAACAATACTTTGGACATTTTTAATGAATACGACATCAACATTAAATTCACCATCGAAACGGAAAATAACAGTAATGAAGTCATGTTTCTTGATACCAAATTAATTAACAATAACGATTCACTAGAAATCGATTGGTAAACTAAACCCACATTCTCGGGTAGATATATCAATTACACTTCAAATCACCATATCAAACAAAAAATTGGTATTATTTATCACTTAATTGATAAAATTTTCCACATAAGTGATAAACAGTTCAATAAAAACAATATTAACAAAGTCTACAATATTCTCCTTGAAAACAATTACCCTAGAGAGTTCATTTCTAAGTACATAAAACTCAGATGGAAAAAGTTACTTTACATGAAACATAATCATTCAACTAATAAGGCTACTAATAACAATGACAATAAATTAGATTACAATAGCGCTGTTTCATTCCCTTATTGCAATGAAATGAATAGAACAATTAAAAAGATTTTTAACAAGCACAAGATACCTGTAATTTTCAGAAACACCAACTCATTACACAAGTTATATAATTATGGCAAAGACATAACATCCAAAAGTTTACTCTCTAATTGTATTTACAAAATTAATTGTTTAAATTGTGACAAAGTATATATTGGCCAAACTAGTCAATGGATTAAAGACAGAATCTACCAGCATAAATACAGCGTTAATAATAAACCAGATAATTACACAGCCTTAGTGGAACATGCAAAAACCTATCAACATTCCTTTGATTTTGATAATACATCTATCCTTAATATTGAAAACAATAAAGTTAAAAGAAATGTTATGGAAATGATTCAAATCCTCAAAAACAATACTGTTAACTTTAGAACTGACACTAAGGGATTATCCTACATTTACTCTAACTTGATTAAACAGAATAGTTATTAATTTAACTGTAGTTACTATTTTTAGTACTCACTATGTATAAGTCTTGCTCATTTCTACTTTTAAACCTCATCCCTGCGTAGTCATATTTTCCTTCAAACTAACCTGTCTACACTGTCCATCTTACAGCTAACACAAAAAATCAAGTCTTGTTATAATTGTAACTAGAGGTCATCAACACTCCCAGTAAAGTAATTTTATGAAAATGACATTAAACAACCAGACTTTTCAGTTTAATACAAATAGTCATCCACAACAAGCATACAACAATTTTGTTCTTTCGTTGATTCGTGTTCGTAATTATTTTTTATTTTTATCGCCTTTTCAAACTTAACTAATAATATAAATCCCAATATTTTCTTGATCATTAGTGTATTATTTTCACCATTTTATTTTGTTTTTTAGTTTTTAGGTTATGATGAATTGTTTTACATGTACTTAATGTAAGCAAAACAATAGAAAGTAAGTTGATGTAACTCTCTTCTTGATTGTATATTTATTTATTTACTTTTGTTTTTTGTTTTTGTAAGAATTTGCACCTGAGGATGGTTAATAAATGTTACCGAAACGTTGTGCTGAAAGAAAATATTGTTTTTCTCAACCTAAGCATACAAAGGACTGGGAAAGGGCCACAAAACTCGAGAATCATACATAATTTATCACCAGTCTATCCACATCTTTAACTATTATTATTATTATTATTATTATTATTATTATTATTCTTATTATTATTATTGTTTTTATAAATATTATTATTATGATGATTATTATTATTATTATTATTATTATTATTATTATTATTATTATTATTATAATTATTAGTCTTATTATGTTTATTCTTATTATTATTATTATGATTATTATTATTATTATTATTATTATTATTATTATTATTATTATTATTATTATTATTATTATTATTATGGTTATGATTATTATTATTATTATTGTTATTATTATTGTTGGAGATAGTAATGCAACACGTACTGCTAACCAGAAAGAACAGATGACTCCACTGTCGCTAACTCTGCTACGTCAAGAAGTCCATTCTACTACATCAGAAACAAGTCGAAAGTCTTCTACTTCTTCCTGCACACGCGTTTACCGATTTGACATATTGAATTGTGAAAGTTTGCCCAAAACGAGGATCATTAAATATAGATACGTTGAATTACATTTATTCTGTGTTTTTCTAATTCACTTCGCTGCATCTCCTACAGGTTATGGGCCCAGTAGGCGATAAATAAAGTGATAGATACAGGAGAAAGATTGAAATTGGGTTACCGCGTGGCGACTAGAACAAAAATGAATGCAGACGGGTCATCACGTATTGAAATGCTGGACAAGAGAAACTATGAAGTCTGGCAGGTGCGGATGAGGTCAATCCTGGTGAAACATGACCGATGGGGTTATGTCAGTGGTGATATTCAGGTGCCAACGGGAAATGAGGCCACACCAGCTGAGTTGTCGAAATGGAAAATCAACGACGAGAAGGCCAAGGCAGACATCATTTTGTCAATTAGCAACACGGAATTAAAAACAATTTCAAAATGTAATACGTCAAAGGAAGTTTGGGACAAATTGGAAGCAGTTCATGCGTCAAAAGGGCCGGTACGTAAAATAGAGCTATTGACCTTGATAACGTCATTCAGGATCGACGAAGAGGATGATTTTCGAGAGCGTCTGAATAATTTCTCAAGTGCTGTGGAGCAGTTAGAGGGCATGAAGATCGAAATACCGAATGATATGTTGGTAGTGCTGATTCTTAAGAGCCTTCCACCAAGTTTCGAAAGTTTTCGATGTGTAATCAGGTCAAAGGATGATCTTCCCGATACGGAGACGCTGATCGGAAAAATTTTGGACGAGCATAAGAGTCGACGTGCAGATGCGCCGGAGGAGGGTAACAACGTACTCTACGCAGGCAGTAGGTATGGCAGAGGACAACAAAAAGGAAAACCGAGGCCAAATGCGAAACGACCGTGTTACATTTGTGGTGCCACTGATCATTGGGCGGCGAAATGTCCAAAACGTGGACAGAATTCGGCGAAGAAGGTCGATTCAAATCATGAAAATTTATACATTGAAGAGACGAAACAGGAAGAAGCAAAAAATGTCACATCTACGACAAGATGGTGTATCGACAGCGGATGTACCACACACATGTGTGCTGACGAGCGGATAATGACCGACGTGAAGGAATGTACAGCTACCTTGAACATGGCGAATTCAGCGTCAACAACAGCTAAAGCAAAAGGCATCGCTCACATAAATGCAGCCACGAACGATGGTAAGTTGCAACTAAATTTGCATAATACCTTGCTTGTTAGAGACCTTAGAACCAATCTCATGTCTGTGTCAAAAATCACTCAACACGACCGAGAAGTGTTGTTTAGAAAAGATGACGCAATCATCAGGGACCGGAATGGAGAAATAAAAATGATAGCAGATCGCATAGGAGATCTGTACTACTTGCGAGAGGCAGACGAACAAGCAAAGGCGGCGACGACGCAAGAGGCACGGACGAATGATGCAGATTTATGGCATGCAAGGCTTGGGCATTTACATATGGATGCCGTAGTGAACCTATCAAAAAGTCAAGCAACGGGAATTAAACGACTAGTAGGGAACCGATCATCGTGCGACGTATGTCATCGCGGAAAATTGACGGCGAAACAATTCACGCCACGTACGGAAAGAAGTAATAAATTACTGGAAATCGTACACACAGACTTGTGTCAACCGTCAAACACAAGATCTGAAGGGGGAAGAAGATATTTCGTGACATTCATCGACGATTGCAGTGGCTGGTGCGAATTGTATTTATTGAAGAGCAAGGATCAAGTTTTTGAAGCATTTAAGAACTACAAAAACAGCGCAGAAAGACAGACGGGAATGAAAATTAAGAAATTGCAATCGGATAATGGCCGAGAATACTGTAATAAACAGTTCGACGAATACCTGAAGCGTGAAGGTATCCAGAGACGTCTAACAACACCGTATACACCGCAGCAAAATGGAGTTGCTGAGCGCATGAACAGGACCATCGTCGACATGGCCAGGTGCTTATTAATACAATCCGAACTACCCACGATGTATTGGGGAGAGGCAATAAACACCGCGAACTACATCAGAAACCGCTGTCCCAGCAGAAGCCATGAAGGGATGACTCCATTTGAATTATGGTTCGGGAAAGTACCGAATTTAAAACATTTAAGAGTATTCGGAGCCAAGGCGTTCGTACTAGACAAAACACCCGGACGAAGAAAGCTCGACGAAAAATCGATTGAGGGAAAGTTAGTCGGATATTCACTCACAGCGAAGGCATACAGAATTCGACGAAATGACACAGGAGCGATCGTCGAAACCAGAGATGTCAAAATAGTGGAAGAGCCCACGATGAGGGCATTACGAGACACATCGCCTATCGATATTGATTATACACAACCTGAAGAAAGGGATTTTGAGCCAGGGAGAGTCATCAGGGATGCAAAACCATCCAAACATGAATTGACACCATCATTGAAACGTGCACCGGGAAGACCTGGAAAAGGAAAAACTGGGAAACCTGGAAGACCCAAGAAGCTTTACAGGTACGTGAGTTCGTCAAGCCTTGCATCAAGCAGAGAAAATCTAACACCAGAGGAAGAACACTCAGAGAAACATGAGGAAGGGGAACCTCAAGACAACGTATCTGATCAAGATAAGGTTGATGAAAACCGCGGCGAAAAACAAATTTTGGAAACATCGTCGATACCATTAGAGAAACAGACGCGGAGTAACTCAAGTGAAATAGATCCTGAGGACTTACAAAATTACGTCGAAACACAAGAGAAGAACGACGAGTTCATAGAAACAAATTTCGTCGAAGAAATGGTGATGATGGCCGACATTGACCTCGAGGAAGCAATTCGAGGAACACAATCGCTGGAGTGGAAGCGTGCACTTGCCGAAGAAGTGCGTTCACACCTGGAA
>CAXASF010000669.1:85000-91405 GCA_963971475.1 Chrysops caecutiens | reverse complement strand
TATTATTATTATTATTATTATTATTATTATTATTATTATTATTATTATTATTATTATTATTATTATTATTATTATTATTATTATTATTATTATTATTATTATTATTATTATTATTATTATTATTATTATTATTATTATTATTATTATTATTATTATTATTATTATTATTATTATTATTATTATTATTATTATTATTATTATTATTATTATTATTATTATTATTATTATTATTATTATTATTATTATTATTATTATTATTATTATTATTATTATTATTATTATTATTATTATTATTATTATTATTATTATTATTATTATTATTATTATTATTATTATTATTATTATTATTATTATTATTATTATTATTATTATTATTATTATTATTATTATTATTAATTATTATTATTATTATTATTATTATTATTATTATTATTATTATTATTATTATTATTATTATTATTATTATTATTATTATTATTATTATTATTATTATTATTATTATTATTATTATTATTATTATTATTATTATTATTATTATTATTATTATTATTATTATTATTATTATTATTATTATTATTATTATTATTATTATTATTATTATTATTATTATTATTATTATTATTATATTATTATTATTATTATTATTATTATTATTATTATTATTATTATTATTATTATTATTATTATTATTATTATTATTATTATTATTATTATTATTATTATTATTATTATTATTATTATTATTATTATTATTATTATTATTATTATTATTATTATTATTATTATTATTATTATTATTATTATTATTATTATTATTATTATTATTATTATTATTATTATTATTATTATTATTATTATTATTATTATTATTATTATTATTATTATTATTATTATTATTATTATTATTATTATTATTATTATTATTATTATTATTATTATTATTATTATTATTATTATTATTATTATTATTATTATTATTATTATTATTATTATTATTATTATTATTATTATTATTATTATTATTATTATTATTATTATTATTATTATTATTATTATTATTATTATTATTATTATTATTATTATTATTATTATTATTATTATTATTATTATTATTATTATTATTATTATTATTATTATTATTATTATTATTATTATTATTATTATTATTATTATTATTATTATTATTATTATTATTATTATTATTATTATTATTATTATTATTATTATTATTATTATTATTATTATTATTATTATTATTTTATTATTATTATTATTATTATTATTATTATTATTATTATTATTATTATTATTATTATTATTATATTATTATTATTATTATTATATTATTATTATTATTATTATTATTATTATTATTATTATTATTATTATTATTATTATTATTATTATTATTATTATTATTATTATTATTATTATTATTATTAATTATTATTATTATTATTATTATTATTATTATTATTATATTATTATTATTATTATTATTATTATTATTATTATTATTATTATTATTATTATTATTATTATTATTATTATTATTTATTATTATTATTATTATTATTATTATTATATTATTATTATTATTATTATTATTATTATTATTATTATTATTATTATTATTATATTATTATTATTATTATTATTATTATTATTATTATTATTATTATTATTATTATTATTATTATTATTATTATTATTATTATTATTTATTATTTATTATTATTATTATTATTATTATTATTATTATTATTATTATTATTATTATTATTATTATTATTATTATTATTATTATTATTATTATTATTATTATTATTATTATTATTATTATTATTATTATTATTATTATTATTATTATTATTATTATTATTATTATTATTATTATTATTATTATTATTATTATTATTATTATTATTATTATTATTATTATTATTATTATTATTATTATTATTATTATTATTATTATTATTATTATTATTATTATTATTATTATTATTATTATTATTATTATTATTATTATTATATTATTATTATTATTATTATTATTATTATTATTATTATTATTATTATTATTATTATTATTATTATTATTATTATTATTATTATTATTATTATTATTATTATTATTATTATTATTATTATTATTATTATTTATTATTATTATTATTATTATTATTATTATTATTATTATTATTATTATTATTATTATTATTATTATTATTATTATTATTATTATTATTATTATTATTATTATTATTATTATTATTATTATTATTATTATTATTATTATTATTATTATTATTATTATTATTATTATTAATATTATTATTATTATTATTATTATTATTATTTTATTATTATTATTATTATTATTATTATTATTATTATTATTATTATTATTATTATTATTATTATTATTATTATTTATTATTATTATTATTATTATTATTATTATTATTATTATTATTATTATTATTATTATTATTATTATTATTATTATTATTATTATTATTTTATTATTATTATTATTATTATTATTATTATTATTATTATTATTATTATTATATTATTATTATTATTATTATTATTATTATTATTATTATTATTATTATTATTATTATTATTATTATTATTATTATTATTATTATTATTATTATTATTATTATTATTATTATTATTATTATTATTATTATTATTATTATTATTATTATTATTATTATTATTATTATTATTATTATTATTATTATTATTATTATTAATTATTATTATTATTATTATTATTATTATTATTATTATTATTATTATTATTATTATTATTATTATTATTATTATTATTATTATTATTATTATTATTATTATTATTATTATTATTATTATTATTTATTATTATTATTATTATTATTATTATTATTATTATTATTATTATTATTATTATTATTATTATTATTATATTATTATTATTATTATTATTATTATTATTATTATTATTATTATTATTATTATTATTATTATTATTATTATTATTATTATTATTATTATTATTATTATTATTATTATTATTATTATTATTATTATTTTATTATTATTATTATTATTATTATTATTAATTTATTATTATTATTATTATTATTATTATTATTATTATTATTATTATTATTATTATTATTATTATTATTATTATTATTATTATTATTATTATTATTATTATTATTATTATTATTATTATTATTATTATTATTATTATTATTATTATTATTATTATTATTATTATTATTATTATTATTATTATTATTATTATTATTATTATTATTATTATTATTATTATTATTATTATTATTATTATTATTATTATTATTATTATTATTATTATTATTATTATTATTATTATTATTATTATTATTATTATTATTATTATTATTATTATTATTATTATTATTATTATTATTATTATTATTATTATTATTATTATTATTATTATTATTATTATTATTATTATTATTATTATTATTATATTATTATTATTATTATTATTATTATTATTATTATTATTATTATTATTATTATTATTATTATTATTATTATTATTATTATTATTATTATTATTATTATTATTATTATTATTATTATTATTATTATTATTATTATTATTATTATTATTATTATTATTATTATTATTATTATTATTATTATTATTATTATTATTATTATTATTATTATTATTATTATTATTATTATTATTATTATTATTATTATTATTATTATTATTATTATTATTATTATTATTATTATTATTATTATTATTATTATTATTATTATTATTATTATTATTATTATTATTATTATTATTATTATTATTATTATTATTATTATTATTATTATTATTATTATTATTATTATTATTATTATTATTATTATTATTATTATTATTATTATTATTATTATTATTATTATTATTATTTATTATTATATTATTATTATTATTATTATTATTATTATTATTATTATTATTATTATTATTATTATTATTATTATTATTATTATTATTATTATTATTATTATTATTATTATTATTATTATTATTATTATTATTATTATTATTATTATTATTATTATTATTATTATTATTATTATTATTATTATTATTATTATTATTATTATTATTATTATTATTATTATTATTATTATTATTATTATTATTATTATTATTATTATTATTATTATTATTATTATTATTATTATTATTATTATTATTATTATTATTATTATATTATTATTATTATTATTATTATTATTATTATTATTATTATTATTATTATTATATTATTATTATTATTATTATTATTATTATTATTATTATTATTATTATTATTATTATTATTATTATTATTATTATTATTATTATTTTATTATTATTATTATTATTATTATTATTATTATTATTATTATTATTATTATTATTATTATTATTATTATTATTATTATTATTATTATTATTATTATTATTATTATTATTATTATTATTATTATTATTATTATTATTATTATTATTATTATTATTATTATTATTATTATTATTATTATTATTATTATTATTATTATTATTATTATTATTATTATTATTATTATTATTATTATTATTATTATTATTATTATTATTATTATTATTATTATTATTATTATTATTATTATTATTATTATTATTATTATTATTATTATTATTATTATTATTATTATTATTATTATTATTATTATTATTATTATTATTATTATTATTATTATTATTATTATTATTATTATTATTATTATTATTATTATTATTATTATTATTATTATTATTATTATTATTATTATTATTATTATTATTATTATTATTATTATTATTATTATTATTATTATTATTATTATTATTATTATTATTATTATTATTATTATTATTATTATTATTATTATTATTATTATTATTATTATTATTATTATTATTATTATTATTATTATTATTATTATTATTATTATTATTATTATTATTATTATTATTATTATTATTATTATTATTATTATTATTATTATTATTATTATTATTATTATTATTATTATTATTATTATTATTATTATTATTATTATTATTTTATTATTATTATTATTATTATTATTATTATTATTATTATTATTATTATTATTATTATTATTATTATTATTATTATTATTATTATTATTATTATTATTATTATTATTATTATTATTATTATTATTATTATTATTATTATTATTATTATTATTATTATTATTATTATTATTATTATTATTATTATTATTATTATTATTATTATTATTATTATTATTATTATTATTATTATTATTATTATTATTATTATTATTATTATTATTATTATTATTATTATTATTATTATTATTATTATTATTATTATTATTATTATTATTATTATTATTATTATTATTATTATTATTATTATTATTATTATTATTATTATTATTATTATTATTATTATTATTATTATTATTATTATTATTATTATTATATTATTATTATTATTATTATTATTATTATTATTATTATTATTATTATTATTATTATTATTATTATTATTATTATTATTATTATTATTATTATTATTATTATTATTATTATTATTATTATTATTATTATTATTATTATTATTATTATTATATTATTATTATTATTATTATTATTATTATTATTATTATTATTATTATTATTATTATTATTATTATATTATTATTATTATTATTATTATTATTATTATTATTATTATTATTATTATTATTATTATTATTATTATTATTATTATTATTATTATTATTATTATTATTATTATTATTATTATTATTATTATTATTATTATTATTATTATTATTATTATTATTATTATTATTATTATTATTATTATTATTATTATTATTATTATTATTATTATTATTATTATTATTATTATTATTATTATTATTATTATTATTATTATTATTATTATTATTATATTTTATTATTATTATTATTATTATTATTATTATTATTATTATTATTATTATTATTATTATTATTATTATTATTATTATTATTATTATTATTATTATTATTATTATTATTATTATTATTATTATTATTATTATTATTATTATTATTATTATTATTATTATTATTATTATTATATTATTATTATTATTATTATTATTATTATTATTATTATTATTATTATTATTATTATTATTATTATTATTATTATTATTATTATTATTATTATTATTATTATTATTATTATTATTATTATTATTATTATTATTATTATTATTATTATTATTATTATTATTATTATTATTATTATTATTATTATTATTATTATTATTATTATTATTATT
>CAXASF010000669.1:30000-80000 GCA_963971475.1 Chrysops caecutiens | reverse complement strand
TATTATTATTATTATTATTATTATTATTATTATTATTATTATTATTATTATTATTATTATTATTATTATTTATTATTATTATTATTATTATTATTATTATTATTATTATTATTATTATTATTATTATTATTATTATTATTATTATTATTATTATTATTATTATTATTATTATTATTATTATTATTATTATTATTATTATTATTATTATTATTATTATTATTATTATTATTATTATTATTATTATTATTATTATTATTATTATTATTATTATTATTATTATTATTATTATTATTATTATTATTATTATTATTATTATTATTATTATTATTATTATTATTATTATTATTATTATTATTATTATTATTATTATTATTATTATTATTATTATTATTATTATTATTATTATTATTATTATTATTATTATTATTATTATTATTATTATTATTATTATTATTATCATTATTATCATTATTATTATTATTATTATTATTATTATTTTTATTATTATTATTATTATTATTATTATTATTATTATTATTATTATTATTATTATTATTATTATTATTATTATTATTATTATTATTATTATTATTATTATTATTATTATTATTATTATTATTATTATTATTATTCCGTGTGGGGTTTGCCTGGCCAGTGTGAAACATCCACATACGACAGAGGACAGGTCGCTGGTGGAGAAAGCCGTTAAGGATTCCATGAACCTTCTCCATAGGGCATGCGAAGCGGCGATACCACGCAGGAGACCCAGGCATAGCAAACGCCCCGTGTACTGGTGGACGACCGAGATAGCTGTACTACGGAGAACTTGCCTGCGCGTGAGACGGAAAGCGCAAAGGTCCAAGAACAGGTGGGAGGCAAGTGCCCTCTCCCTCGAGTACAAAACCGCTAAGAAGGAGCTACGATCCACCATAAGGCGCAGCAAGGTAGCACAATGGCGGAGGCTGGCGGAGGAAGTGAATGCGGACCCCTGGGGACTTGGGTACAAGATAGTGACTAAGAAACTGGGAGCGATGGCACCAAGACCCACCATGGAGGCAGAAGTCATGGCCCATATCGTGAACTCGCTCTTCCCGACGCACCCAATCAGAGAGAGAGAAGTGGAAGACGTCGGAAACATACCTTTGTTTACCGAGGAGGAGCTGATGGTAGCAATAAATTCCCTCCGCAACGGGAAAGCCCCAGGACCAGACGGAATTCCCAGCGAAGCGCTAAAGAAGGCGCTCGGGGCGTGCCCCGAAATCCTGCTGGGAATGTACAACACGTGTTTGAAGGCAGGACTGTTTTATTCCCCCTGGAAGATAGGAAGACTTGTGCTGATTAACAAGGGCAAAGGGGATGTACTGGCACCATCATCGTACCGCCCACTATGCATGCTAGACACCGCGGGTAAAGTGCTTGAAAAACTGCTGCAGCCCCGTCTATTATCGGCAATTCGGACAGCAGGGGACCTATGCGAACGTCAATATGGCTTCCGCCGGGGACGGTGCACTATTGATGCGATAAATGAGGTCGTTGAAGCGGTTCATAGAGCTGAGAGGGGTAATCACCATTCACGCCGAATGGTCTTATTAGTGACACTAGATGTTAAGAATGCATTCAACTCGGCAAGGTGGTGCGACATTCTCGATGCGTTGGAGAAAACTTTTCAAGTGCCGGGATACCTACTCCGTATGATGAAGGACTATCTGAGTGATCGAGCGCTGGAGTATGAGACTGTGGAAGGCATCCGCAGAAAGACTATAACGGCGGGGGCGGCGCAAGGGTCTATTCTCGGCCCGGATCTGTGGAATATTTCCTACGATAGCCTCTTGCGACTAGAGATGCCAGAAGAGACGCGCTTGGTTGGCTATGTAAGGATCACCCTTTTTAGTAATGGAATAATCACCCTGTTAAAATTTAGCAAAGACCCTTTAGTACGATCAAATTTAGCATAGAAACATTATAACATTATACATTATAACACATTATAACAAATTAGTGAAGGCACAAAGATTATAAATTATAACAAATTAGTAAAGACAATCACTAGTATAAGTATTAGCACAGAAATATAGATTATGTACTTACCTGATGCACTTACCTAGCATAGTTGCACAACATAGGGGACATATGAAGAAACGATACTAAGAACTAAATGTAATCGTTTCTTCATCAATTTTTGGTTCTCATGGGAACTTAATTCCCATGAGGTGATTAAACTTAAGTTCAATATAGAAAAACCATTATAAATAGCCTAAGCATGATCGAATAAATCAGTTATTGTCTTAACGTCGAACAGGAGAGTTGTTTAATTAAGATAAGCACAGAGCACTGATTGGTGCTCTTCATTATCTATACCAGTTCACGCATTATTGGTCGGTGCTTCACAAGAGCACTTCAATATGGTGAGCATTTAAGTTTCTACTAAATATATAAACATTACATGGCGATCCTGCCCACTTATCTAGGAGTCTTCAAATGGTTCTACGTCGCTGATAACCAAAGATGGGCGAATTATTGTAAAGATTGACTTAAAAAGAATAAATTATCAAGGAAGGAGGAAACCGACGTTAGAAGAGGAGCTCAAGAACCCACTAAATGGACCCAGGCCACGGTATCCCGTCAAAGATCATAAAATAAAAGGAGAAAAACCAAAAAGAAGCGAGGAGGAATACAGCGCCAGATTCGACGTCAACTGGTAGAACTCCACAAATTGGCAGCAATCACGTCTGGCCCCTTCAAAACTAAACTATTATTAAAAATTAACAATTTAAAAATTTTAAAGAAGAATCTTAAGAAGCTAGATAAAGATAAGATTTTACAAATTATGAAAGAGAATAGTGTTAATTAGCTGAAACATTGTAAAACTGACAATTGCATTGATTAATAAATTATAAATTGTAAATTGTATTGCTTATTAGGTTATAATGGGTGCATTCAACAGCAAACGTAAAGATTTGAAAGAAGAATTCATTATCAACAATAATAATGCTGCTTCCTCTAATATTTTCCAAGAAAGGAATCTTAGTGATTTCCAACTAGTGCTTTTAATTCTTTTCTTGATCTTAGGATTTCAGGCGCTTTCGTATTACTTAAAAAAATATCTATCAAAAACTGTTTCTAAGCAGGTTATGCAGAATGCATAATAATGGCATCAGACTTGCAAACCCTTTCTCAAGATTTAAAGAAAATTTTAGACAATTTTAAGAAAACTCCCAATAGATCCTATAGTTCACAATATTTATTGGAAAAGCAAATATGCATAAAAAAGATAAGAGAGGAATTTAAAACGGGATATTTAGAATTTTTGAAAGCAGATAAAGACTTAGCTATAACCTTAAAAACAAATTTTGATAAAATTTATGCGCAGGTAAATGAAATTATTGATAATAAAGCTTCAATTTATTTGGGAACAAGTAATTCTGATACAGAAATTGTAAAAATGGCGTCATTTGACATAACTACAGCTATTAAGGTAATACCAGAATTTAAAGGTGAAATAAGAGAACTGGGCAATTTCCTGAATATAATAGAATTTCTACATGACACACTCAAAGATGACACTGAGAAAGCCAAGCTCATAAAATTCGTCTTAAAAACAAGACTAGCAGACAATGTCAAAAATAAACTTATAACATATTCTGCTCCAACTAATTTGAGAACTTTACAAGATGTTTTACAAAAAGTATTTAAGCCAAACAAAACTTCACTGTCAATACAGTCAGAATTGGCAAAGATATTTCAAGGAAACAAAACTGTTTCTGATTATGCTCAAAAGATAGAAAATTTAATGTCCCAATTAAATATGCTGCAAATTTCTGAACAAGGTGAATCGCACCGAGAAATAATCTCGACATTAAACGAACAAATTGCATTAAATGCATTTAAGAATGGTCTCAATGAACCAATAAAATCAACTGTCTTTGCAGCCAGACCCACCAAATTACAAGATGCAATTCAAGTAGCTTCTGAATTGGATCGTCCCAATAATCAAGCTAGCGTCTTCCATTATAACAAAAATCGTGGACATAATAATTTCCGTAGAAATAATAATATGAACAACTACCAGAATTCTACTAGAAACCCAAATTTTTCCCAACGACGGAATTTTAATTTTAATAGACCCAACAATAATAGACGAACCCAACAGTCATCTTACAACAATGTAAGATCGAGAAATAACACAAATAATAGAAATACTAATTATAATAAAAGGGTTAATGTGGTTACGTCAGAAGATGTTGAGCGCACTGAATCGGGAAACGCAGAAAACCCCGAATCGGAGACGGGGATAAACAATTTATTTCAAGAACAGTAAGAGTATTCACGCTAGATAGCCATTTGACCAACTTCATATATCTAAAACCGGATGTATCCCAAGTATCACTTTCATTTTTAATAGACACAGGTGCTGATATATCAATTATAAAAGTAAATAAGTTAAATAATTTAAATAATATATCGACTGAAAGTATATGTGAAATATCAGGTGTAACAAATTCAAAATCATACTCCTTAGGTACTATTAATTCAAAACTAAATATATCAGGTCAAAATATTTATCAAAAATTTCATGTGGTTGAGGAAGAATTTCCAATCTTAACAGATGGCATATTGGGTAGAGACTTTTTAATTAAGACTTCATGTAAATTAGATTATGAATCTTTCACGATAACATTATTACTAGAAGATGGGGATGTTACACTTCCAATGCATCGAAGAATGCCAAAAATTGAACAAATAGTTGTTCCAGCAAGAATGCAAGTTATTCAGGCAGTAAATGTTAATATTGCGAAAGATGGCATCGTTCTTAACGAACAAATACAGGAAGGTGTTTTCGTAGCCAACAGCTTAGTACCTGCTAAAGGTGTGGCACATGTTAAAATACTTAACACTCTGGATCATGATATAGTACTAAACAATTTTATCCCAAAGATAGAACCTTTGGAAAACTATCACGTCTTAAACTTTAAAACTTCAAGTACTGATGCTCATAGAAGTGAAAGGCTTATGAATGAGCTAAATATTAGTGGTCTTGATAATTCTGCAAGAAAATCCATAGTAAACATTTGCAAGAAGTTCGCAGATATATTTTATCTTCAAGGAGATACTCTTAGTTATAATAATTTTTATGAACAGAAAATTCCAGTAATAGATAAAAGCCCGGTTTATATAAAAAATTACAGACTACCACATTCTCAGGTGGAAGATATAAATAAAGAAGTCAAAAAATAAATTGATGAGGATATCATAGAACCTTCGGTAAGTCCATATAATTCACCACTTTTGATAGTGCCAAAAAAGTCAGATGGTGAGACTAAAAAATGGCGACTAGTTGTAGATTTCAGACAATTAAACAAGAAAATCATGGATGATAAATTTCCTTTGACCAGGTTAGATGACATTCTTGATAGGCTAGGGAGAGCAAAATACTTTTCAACCCTCGATCTCACAAGTTCTTTTCATCAGATTCCATTACACCCTAATTCGAGACCCTTAACAGCTTTTTCAACGAGTAGTGGACATTATCAATTTAAACGTTTGCCATTTGGTTTAAAAATTTCTACTAATAGTTTTCAGGGAATGCTGTCAATAGCATTAGCTGGTTTAGACTCAGAAGCATTTTTATATGTGGATGATATTATCATCTTTGGTTGTAGTTTACAACACCACAATTTGAGTTTAATTAAAACATTTGAGAGGCTTCGGAAATATAATCTCAAACTGAATCCACAAAAATGCAACTTTTTACGTACAGAACTCACTTATTTAGGACATCTTATAACCCAAGATGGTATCAGAACAGATCCCAAAAAATATGACACAGTACTAAATTATCCACAACCTACAACAGCGGAAGAAGCAAAGAGATTCATAGCTTTCTGTAACTATTACAGACGTTTCATTCATAACTTCGCTGAAATAGCTAGACCAATCAATAATTTAGCTAAGAAAGATACTCCCTTCGTCTGATCTGATAAGTGTCAGGAATCATTCCTAAATCTGAAATCAAAATTAGTTAATGCTCCCATACTACAATACCCAAACTTTGAAGAGAAATTTGTAGTAACCACAGATGCATCGCAGTTCGCACTTGGTGCTGTTTTATCCCAAGGTGAAATTGGAAAAGATTTACCCATCTCTTATGCCAGTAGGAGTTTAAATAAGCATGAGATTAAGAAACCAATTATAGAAAAAGAACTTTTGGCGATACACTGGGCGATAAATTTTTTTAGACCATACCTTTACGGTAAGAAATTTATAGTTGTAACAGACCATAGACCCTTAGTAAGTTTGTTTACCCATAAAAACCCATCCTCGAAGTTAACACGTATACGAGTGGACTTAATGGACTATGATTTTTAAATTCTTTACAAACAAGGAAAAATGAATACTAATGCTGATGCTTTGTCACGAATAAAGCTAGATTCAGATATTTTAAAAGACATGATACCCACAGATATAAAAGTCATGACAAGAGCAATGATAAAAAAGAAGGAAACTCCACCGAAAAGAAATAGTAACTCTTGTAGTGTAGAGCCTGATCAACTCTATGCTTGGGAATGTACTTCTATTTCTGAGACTAGAGGAGTAAAAAAGTTGAGATTTGAAGCGCGCGAAAATATAGGAAGTTTGCCTCGAGTTATTATAGAAAACAAAGCAGTAGTTGTCGAAATTAGCAATAATCCATGTTATAACTTAGGTTTAATTTTGGAGACGCTAATATTCGTGGCTAGAAAGAAAAATATTCAAAAGCTAGCGCTAGCGAAAGAAGACATTATATTCAAGGATATAAATATAAATGAATTTAAAGAAATATTTAATGGATTGCAATCAAAAATAAAAGCAGATAGAGGGCAAACAAATTTGAAAATAATTTTGTACAAATCTCCTCATAGAATAATAGATGATGAAATGAAGACTAAAATAATAAAAGAGTTTCATGACTCACGCTATGGGGGGCACTGTGGTATCAAAAGAACAATAAATAAAATAAAACAAAGATATATTTGGAAAAATTTAAACAAAATGGTTAAGAATTACGTCAGCAAATGTCAAACCTGTTCAAAAAATAAAATCACCAAACATACGAAAGAAAAGATGGTCATAACAGATACACCTTCCACGAGTTTTGAAATAATTTCTATAGATACAGTAGGTCCTTTGAAAATATCCAAAGAGTTTAGGTACATATTAACAATCCAATGTGAACTGACTAAGTACATAGAAGCAATCCCCATAGAGAACAAAGAAGCACTAACAATAGCCAAGGCATTATTAGAAAAATTCATTTTAAAATTTGGAACTTTCAAGATTTTAAAATCTGATTTAGGATCAGAATTTGTTAATGAGTTATTCAAAAATTTATGTAGTTTGCTTCAAATACGCCAAATTAATTCAACACCTTATCATCATGAAACTCTGGGATCTATTGAGAGAAATCATAGAGTACTCAATGAATATTTAACTTCTTTTGTACAAAATAGTGAATGGGATGAGTGGATACCATATTATGTATTTTGTTATAATACGACACCTCACTCTGATACAGGATATACACCGTATGAATTAGTATCTGGGCGATTGGTTACTTTTCCTAGTGACATAGTTATGAATGAATCTCCGATATATAACTATGATGATTATGTACAGGAACTAAAATTTCGTTTACAGAAAGCTCATGAAAGAATTAAAGTAATATTAAATGATGCAAAAATAAGAAGAAAATATTATTTTGACAAATCAGTTAAGCCACTAAAAATAAAAATAGGAGACAGAGTACTGTTAAAAAATGAAAATAAGAAAAAATTAGATAAGCAATACAATGGTCCTTTTGAAGTATTGGACATAGATGATGTAAATGTAAAATTAAGGATAGAAGATAAGATTAAATATGTGCACAAAAATAGGTTAAAAGCAATTGGTTAAAAAACAAAAAAAAAAAAACAAAAAAAAAAAAAAAAAAAAAAAATAGCGATAAGATAGTAAATAAAAACACACTTAAGTCTCGTATAACAAATGTAATCATCATTATTGTAGTAACATATAATATATTATTATCATTGTCAGAGTACAACCCAGAAAGAAGGCAACTGGGATGAGATCTTTGAAGAAACAGCAAAATTGTTCAGCGAACTAAGGCTGGATGAACCGGAAGAAGAGCGAATTCACAGTCAAGAAGAAATAGAAGATGCATTTAGAGCCGGCGACGAAATTCGAATGATGATTTGGCAAAGCGAGAGACGTAAATCACGTGGCGAAAGAAGGAGGGGTCGATTCTCCACAACAAGAGATGCCAGAACCAGAGGAACCATTGAACAAAATAA
Source organism: Chrysops caecutiens (assembly GCA_963971475.1). Taxonomy (NCBI): domain Eukaryota; kingdom Metazoa; phylum Arthropoda; class Insecta; order Diptera; family Tabanidae; genus Chrysops; species Chrysops caecutiens. The sequence continues at coordinate 71,673 of CAXASF010000669.1, read as the reverse complement.
TGGCAAGCAGCAAAGAAGCGAGAGAAAATCACGGAACAAAAATTAAATACATAATTAATGATTAATGTCAGTATTTAGAGCAAATCTTTAACAAAAAAAAAAAATTTTTAAAACCCAAAATAAATTCTAAAATTTTTTCTTAAACGGTGGGGATGTAAGGATCACCCTTTTTAGTAATGGAATAATCACCCTGTTAAAATTTAGCAAAGACCCTTTAGTACGATCAAATTTAGCATAGAAACATTATAACATTATACATTATAACACATTATAACAAATTAGTGAAGGCACAAAGATTATAAATTATAACAAATTAGTAAAGACAATCACTAGTATAAGTATTAGCACAGAAATATAGATTATGTACTTACCTGATGCACTTACCTAGCATAGTTGCACAACATAGGGGACATATGAAGAAACGATACTAAGAACTAAATGTAATCGTTTCTTCATCAATTTTTGGTTCTCATGGGAACTTAATTCCCATGAGGTGATTAAACTTAAGTTCAATATAGAAAAACCATTATAAATAGCCTAAGCATGATCGAATAAATCAGTTATTGTCTTAACGTCGAACAGGAGAGTTGTTTAATTAAGATAAGCACAGAGCACTGATTGGTGCTCTTCATTATCTATACCAGTTCACGCATTATTGGTCGGTGCTTCACAAGAGCACTTCAATATGGTGAGCATTTAAGTTTCTACTAAATATATAAACATTACACTACGCGGACGATGTCGTAGCGTTGATTGCTGCGCGCACCTACGAGTTGGCGCAACTTAAACTCAACCAAGTCATGCGGAGGGTGAACAGCTGGATGAGCGAGCATGGACTTTCGTTAGCTGCAGCCAAGACGGAAATCGTAATCCTCACGAAAAGGAGGATCGAGAAGGCTCTGCCCATTGTAGTGGGAGATGAGCATATGCAGACAAAGCCTGCCGCTAAGTATCTGGGGGTGACAATGGACACTAAGCTCACTTTCGGAGAACACATTCGGCGGACGGCAGACAAGGCGGCGTTAATAACAACATATTTGAGCAGGATAATGGCTAACACCCATGGGCCAATGCCGGCGAAACGGCGACTATTGACTTCTATACGGCGCTGAGATATGGGGCGCCAGAATGAAAATCGAGCGCTACAGGAAGCGCCTGGCCTCCGTACAAAGGAGGGGGGCTCTTAGAGTAACTTGTGCTTACCGCACAGTCTCTGAGCCGGCAGTCCTTGTCATTGCTGGAGTCATACCCGTAGGTCTACTAGCATTAGAGCGAAAGGCGATCAATAGAAGGAAAAGCGAGGTGGGAAGAGCCCTGGCAAGTACAGAAGAGAGAGCTCACACCTTGAGAAAATGGCAAGACTTATGGAGCACGGAGTCTAGAGGCAGATGGACGGCCCGACTTATCCCGCAGATTGAACCATGGGTGGGCCGCGCGCATGGAGAAGTGTCGTACTACATGACGCAGTTCCTCAGCGGTCATGGGTGTTTTAGATCATACCTACATAACATGGGCAGGGCTGATTCACCAGAATGCCAGTACTGCGGGGTGGAAAAAGACGACGCAGAGCACACGCTGTTTTACTGTGAACGGTGGGCGCAGCGAAGAGAAGGGATTGAAGCCGAGGTCGGTAGACTGACGGCCGAAAATATAGTGGGCCACATGCTTATGACGGAGGACAGGTGGAGAATGATACAAGGATACATTGAAGATGTCCTCCGCACAAAGCACAGAGAGGGTGAAATGCAGAGGGACCATCAGCCATTAGAGATTAGAGCTTAGGAATTTCAATAGATGTAAGCCCATAAATAGCAGATGTGTGGTAGCAGTAGTTTAAGGCGATACATGGAGTGTAGATGTCATGGCGAGATGATATCTGACGGCTTGTTGCAGAGGTTAAGATTAGGGTGGTTCTTCCGCCTGTCTGGCGCGTGATAAAGAAGTGCTTGAAAAAACCTCAGTTGTAAAACACCGGCAAATAATGCTCGGTGTCTTGTGACTTAGGCTTAGACTAGAGCGCTTCTTCCGCCTGGCCGGGACGTGATAAAGAAGTGCCCGAAAAGAACCTCAGGCACAAAGGAGGAGGATACTCACCTCGCACCGACAGCAACTTACGTTTAAATTAAAGTTTTTATTATTTAGTATAAATAAGGTAGGATAGTATTAAAAGGGTACAATTATAAGGGGAGTGTATAGGTATAGGAGTAAAATAATACACAATCGCAATAGGACAAAAAGTAATAGGTGAATAGTCGAATGACATATTATTATCATGAGCATAAGTAGCATAGATTTAACAATAGATTTAACATATAACGGTGGAAAGACCCACAAAAAATTAACAATAGATTGAACAAACAACGGTGGAAAGACCCACAAAAAAAAGGGGTCTCAGGGCAAGGCCCAACCTGAATTAATGTGGTAAACAGTTCCGGGTTGGTGTCCTTGGAGTCCGAGGGAGGGGTTTTAGTCGGTAGTCGCATAGGAGTCCGACACAACGTCCGTAAAAGGATTTCCCCTCCCTCGTAAAAAAAAAAAAAAAAAAAAAAAAAATTATTATTATTATTATTATTATTATTATTATTATTATTATTATTATTATTATTATTATTATTATTATTATTATTATTATTATTATTATTATTATTATTATTATTATTATTATTATTATTATTATTATTATTATTATTATTATTATTATTATTATTATTATTATTATTATTATTATTATTATTATTATTATTATTATTATTATTATTATTATTATTATTATTATTATTATTATTATTATTATTATTATTATTATTATTATTATTATTATTATTATTATTATTATTATTATTATTATTATTATTATTATTATTATTATTATTATTATTATTATTATTATTATTATTATTATTATTATTATTATTATTATTATTATTATTATTATTATTATTATTATTATTATTATTATTATTATTATTATTATTATTATTATTATTATTATTATTATTATTATTATTATTATTATTATTATTATTATTATTATTATTATTATTATTATTATTATTATTATTATTATTATTATTATTATTATTATTATTATTATTATTATTATTATTATTATTATTATTATTATTATTATTATTATTATTATTATTATTATTATTATTATTATTATTATTATTATTATTATTATTATTATTATTATTATTATTATTATTATTATTATTATTATTATTATTATTATTATTATTATTATTATTATTATTATTATTATTATTATTATTATTATTATTATTATTATTATTATTATTATTATTATTATTATTATTATTATTATTATTATTATTATTATTATTATTATTATTATTATTATTATTATTATTATTATTATTATTATTATTATTATTATTATTATTATTATTATTATTATTATTATTATTATTATTATTATTATTATTATTATTATTATTATTATTATTATTATTATTATTATTATTATTATTATTATTATTATTATTATTATTATTATTATTATTATTATTATTATTATTATTATTATTATTATTATTATTATTATTATTATTATTATTATTATTATTATTATTATTATTATTATTATTATTATTATTATTATTATTATTATTATTATTATTATTATTATTATTATTATTATTATTATTATTATTATTATTATTATTATTATTATTATTATTATTATTATTATTATTATTATTATTATTATTATTATTATTATTATTATTATTATTATTATTATTATTATTATTATTATTATTATTATTATTATTATTATTATTATTATTATTATTATTATTATTATTATTATTATTATTATTATTATTATTATTATTATTATTATTATTATTATTATTATTATTATTATTATTATTATTATTATTATTATTATTATTATTATTATTATTATTATTATTATTATTATTATTATTATTATTATTATTATTATTATTATTATTATTATTATTATTATTATTATTATTATTATTATTATTATTATTATTATTATTATTATTATTATTATTATTATTATTATTATTATTATTATTATTATTATTATTATTATTATTATTATTATTATTATTATTATTATTATTATTATTATTATTATTATTATTATTATTATTATTATTATTATTATTATTATTATTATTATTATTATTATTATTATTATTATTATTATTATTATTATTATTATTATTATTATTATTATTATTATTATTATTATTATTATTATTATTATTATTATTATTATTATTATTATTATTATTATTATTATTATTATTATTATTATTATTATTATTATTATTATTATTATTATTATTATTATTATTATTATTATTATTATTATTATTATTATTATTATTATTATTATTATTATTATTATTATTATTATTATTATTATTATTATTATTATTATTATTATTATTATTATTATTATTATTATTATTATTATTATTATTATTATTATTATTATTATTATTATTATTATTATTATTATTATTATTATTATTATTATTATTATTATTATTATTATTATTATTATTATTATTATTATTATTATTATTATTATTATTATTATTATTATTATTATTATTATTATTATTATTATTATTATTATTATTATTATTATTATTATTATTATTATTATTATTATTATTATTATTATTATTATTATTATTATTATTATTATTATTATTATTATTATTATTATTATTATTATTATTATTATTATTATTATTATTATTATTATTATTATTATTATTATTATTATTATTATTATTATTATTATTATTATTATTATTATTATTATTATTATTATTATTATTATTATTATTATTATTATTATTATTATTATTATTATTATTATTATTATTATTATTATTATTATTATTATTATTATTATTATTATTATTATTATTATTATTATTATTATTATTATTATTATTATTATTATTATTATTATTATTATTATTATTATTATTATTATTATTATTATTATTATTATTATTATTATTATTATTATTATTATTATTATTATTATTATTATTATTATTATTATTATTATTATTATTATTATTATTATTATTATTATTATTATTATTATTATTATTATTATTATTATTATTATTATTATTATTATTATTATTATTATTATTATTATTATTATTATTATTATTATTATTATTATTATTATTATTATTATTATTATTATTATTATTATTATTATTATTATTATTATTATTATTATTATTATTATTATTATTATTATTATTATTATTATTATTATTATTATTATTATTATTATTATTATTATTATTATTATTATTATTATTATTATTATTATTATTATTATTATTATTATTATTATTATTATTATTATTATTATTATTATTATTATTATTATTATTATTATTATTATTATTATTATTATTATTATTATTATTATTATTATTATTATTATTATTATTATTATTATTATTATTATTATTATTATTATTATTATTATTATTATTATTATTATTATTATTATTATTATTATTATTATTATTATTATTATTATTATTATTATTATTATTATTATTATTATTATTATTATTATTATTATTATTATTATTATTATTATTATTATTATTATTATTATTATTATTATTATTATTATTATTATTATTATTATTATTATTATTATTATTATTATTATTATTATTATTATTATTATTATTATTATTATTATTATTATTATTATTATTATTATTATTATTATTATTATTATTATTATTATTATTATTATTATTATTATTATTATTATTATTATTATTATTATTATTATTATTATTATTATTATTATTATTATTATTATTATTATTATTATTATTATTATTATTATTATTATTATTATTATTATTATTATTATTATTATTATTATTATTATTATTATTATTATTATTATTATTATTATTATTATTATTATTATTATTATTATTATTATTATTATTATTATTATTATTATTATTATTATTATTATTATTATTATTATTATTATTATTATTATTATTATTATTATTATTATTATTATTATTATTATTATTATTATTATTATTATTATTATTATTATTATTATTATTATTATTATTATTATTATTATTATTATTATTATTATTATTATTATTATTATTATTATTATTATTATTATTATTATTATTATTATTATTATTATTATTATTATTATTATTATTATTATTATTATTATTATTATTATTATTATTATTATTATTATTATTATTATTATTATTATTATTATTATTATTATTATTATTATTATTATTATTATTATTATTATTATTATTATTATTATTATTATTATTATTATTATTATTATTATTATTATTATTATTATTATTATTATTATTATTATTATTATTATTATTATTATTATTATTATTATTATTATTATTATTATTATTATTATTATTATTATTATTATTATTATTATTATTATTATTATTATTATTATTATTATTATTATTATTATTATTATTATTATTATTATTATTATTATTATTATTATTATTATTATTATTATTATTATTATTATTATTATTATTATTATTATTATTATTATTATTATTATTATTATTATTATTATTATTATTATTATTATTATTATTATTATTATTATTATTATTATTATTATTATTATTATTATTATTATTATTATTATTATTATTATTATTATTATTATTATTATTATTATTATTATTATTATTATTATTATTATTATTATTATTATTATTATTATTATTATTATTATTATTATTATTATTATTATTATTATTATTATTATTATTATTATTATTATTATTATTATTATTATTATTATTATTATTATTATTATTATTATTATTATTATTATTATTATTATTATTATTATTATTATTATTATTATTATTATTATTATTATTATTATTATTATTATTATTATTATTATTATTATTATTATTATTATTATTATTATTATTATTATTATTATTATTATTATTATTATTATTATTATTATTATTATTATTATTATTATTATTATTATTATTATTATTATTATTATTATTATTATTATTATTATTATTATTATTATTATTATTATTATTATTATTATTATTATTATTATTATTATTATTATTATTATTATTATTATTATTATTATTATTATTATTATTATTATTATTATTATTATTATTATTATTATTATTATTATTATTATTATTATTATTATTATTATTATTATTATTATTATTATTATTATTATTATTATTATTATTATTATTATTATTATTATTATTATTATTATTATTATTATTATTATTATTATTATTATTATTATTATTATTATTATTATTATTATTATTATTATTATTATTATTATTATTATTATTATTATTATTATTATTATTATTATTATTATTATTATTATTATTATTATTATTATTATTATTATTATTATTATTATTATTATTATTATTATTATTATTATTATTATTATTATTATTATTATTATTATTATTATTATTATTATTATTATTATTATTATTATTATTATTATTATTATTATTATTATTATTATTATTATTATTATTATTATTATTATTATTATTATTATTATTATTATTATTATTATTATTATTATTATTATTATTATTATTATTATTATTATTATTATTATTATTATTATTATTATTATTATTATTATTATTATTATTATTATTATTATTATTATTATTATTATTATTATTATTATTATTATTATTATTATTATTATTATTATTATTATTATTATTATTATTATTATTATTATTATTATTATTATTATTATTATTATTATTATTATTATTATTATTATTATTATTATTATTATTATTATTATTATTATTATTATTATTATTATTATTATTATTATTATTATTATTATTATTATTATTATTATTATTATTATTATTATTATTATTATTATTATTATTATTATTATTATTATTATTATTATTATTATTATTATTATTATTATTATTATTATTATTATTATTATTATTATTATTATTATTATTATTATTATTATTATTATTATTATTATTATTATTATTATTATTATTATTATTATTATTATTATTATTATTATTATTATTATTATTATTATTATTATTATTATTATTATTATTATTATTATTATTATTATTATTATTATTATTATTATTATTATTATTATTATTATTATTATTATTATTATTATTATTATTATTATTATTATTATTATTATTATTATTATTATTATTATTATTATTATTATTATTATTATTATTATTATTATTATTATTATTATTATTATTATTATTATTATTATTATTATTATTATTATTATTATTATTATTATTATTATTATTATTATTATTATTATTATTATTATTATTATTATTATTATTATTATTATTATTATTATTATTATTATTATTATTATTATTATTATTATTATTATTATTATTATTATTATTATTATTATTATTATTATTATTATTATTATTATTATTATTATTATTATTATTATTATTATTATTATTATTATTATTATTATTATTATTATTATTATTATTATTATTATTATTATTATTATTATTATTATTATTATTATTATTATTATTATTATTATTATTATTATTATTATTATTATTATTATTATTATTATTATTATTATTATTATTATTATTATTATTATTATTATTATTATTATTATTATTATTATTATTATTATTATTATTATTATTATTATTATTATTATTATTATTATTATTATTATTATTATTATTATTATTATTATTATTATTATTATTATTATTATTATTATTATTATTATTATTATTATTATTATTATTATTATTATTATTATTATTATTATTATTATTATTATTATTATTATTATTATTATTATTATTATTATTATTATTATTATTATTATTATTATTATTATTATTATTATTATTATTATTATTATTATTATTATTATTATTATTATTATTATTATTATTATTATTATTATTATTATTATTATTATTATTATTATTATTATTATTATTATTATTATTATTATTATTATTATTATTATTATTATTATTATTATTATTATTATTATTATTATTATTATTATTATTATTATTATTATTATTATTATTATTATTATTATTATTATTATTATTATTATTATTATTATTATTATTATTATTATTATTATTATTATTATTATTATTATTATTATTATTATTATTATTATTATTATTATTATTATTATTATTATTATTATTATTATTATTATTATTATTATTATTATTATTATTATTATTATTATTATTATTATTATTATTATTATTATTATTATTATTATTATTATTATTATTATTATTATTATTATTATTATTATTATTATTATTATTATTATTATTATTATTATTATTATTATTATTATTATTATTATTATTATTATTATTATTATTATTATTATTATTATTATTATTATTATTATTATTATTATTATTATTATTATTATTATTATTATTATTATTATTATTATTATTATTATTATTATTATTATTATTATTATTTTATTATTATTATTATTATTATTATTATTATTATTATTATTATTATTATTATTATTATTATTATTATTATTATTATTATTATTATATTATTATTATTATTATTATTATTATTATTATTATTATTATTATTATTATTATTATTATTATTATTATTATTATTATTATTATTATTATTATTATTATTATTATTATTATTATTATTATTATTATTATTATTATTATTATTATTATTATTATTATTATTATTATTATTATTATTATTATTATTATTATTATTATTATTATTATTATTATTATTATTATTATTATTATTATTATATTATTATTATTATTATTATTATTATTATTATTATTATTATTATTATTATTATTATTATTATTATTATTATTATTATTATTATTATTATTATTATTATTATTATTATTATTATTATTATTATTATTATTATTATTATTATTATTATTATTATTATTATTATTATTATTATTATTATTATTATTATTATTATTATTATTATTATTATTATTATTATTATTATTATTATTATTATTATTATTATTATTATTATTATTATTATTATTATTATTATTATTATTATTATTATTATTATTATTATTATTATTATTATTATTATTATTATTATTATTATTATTATTATTATTATTATTATTATTATTATTATTATTATTATTATTATTATTATTATTATTATTATTATTATTATTATTATTATTATTATTATTATTATTATTATTATTATTATTATTATTATTATTATTATTATTATTATTATTATTATTATTATTATTATTATTATTATTATTATTATTATTATTATTATTATTATTATTATTATTATTATTATTATTATTATTATTATTATTATTATTATTATTATTATTATTATTATTATTATTATTATTATTATTATTATTATTATTATTATTATTATTATTATTATTATTATTATTATTATTATTATTATTATTATTATTATTATTATTATTATTATTATTATTATTATTATTATTATTATTATTATTATTATTATTATTATTATTATTATTATTATTATTATTATTATTATTATTATTATTATTATTATTATTATTATTATTATTATTATTATTATTATTATTATTATTATTATTATTATTATTATTATTATTATTATTATTATTATTATTATTATTATTATTATTATTATTATTATTATTATTATTATTATTATTATTATTATTATTATTATTATTATTATTATTATTATTATTATTATTATTATTATTATTATTATTATTATTATTATTATTATTATTATTATTATTATTATTATTATTATTATTATTATTATTATTATTATTATTATTATTATTATTATTATTATTATTATTATTATTATTATTATTATTATTATTATTATTATTATTATTATTATTATTATTATTATTATTATTATTATTATTATTATTATTATTATTATTATTATTATTATTATTATTATTATTATTATTATTATTATTATTATTATTATTATTATTATTATTATTATTATTATTATTATTATTATTATTATTATTATTATTATTATTATTATTATTATTATTATTATTATTATTATTATTATTATTATTATTATTATTATTATTATTATTATTATTATTATTATTATTATTATTATTATTATTATTATTATTATTATTATTATTATTATTATTATTATTATTATTATTATTATTATTATTATTATTATTATTATTATTATTATTATTATTATTATTATTATTATTATTATTATTATTATTATTATTATTATTATTATTTATTATTATTATTATTATTATTATTATTATTATTATTATTATTATTATTATTATTATTATTATTATTATTATTATTATTATTATTATTATTATTATTATTATTATTATTATTATTATTATTATTATTATTATTATTATTATTATTATTATTATTATTATTATTATTATTATTATTATTATTATTATTATTATTATTATTATTATTATTATTATTATTATTATTATTATTATTATTATTATTATTATTATTATTATTATTATTATTATTATTATTATTATTATTATTATTATTATTATTATTATTAATATTATTATTATTATTATTATTATTATTATTATTATTATTATTATTATTATTATTATTATTATTATTATTATTATTATTATTATTATTATTATTATTATTATTATTATTATTATTATTATTATTATTATTATTATTATTATTATTATTATTATTATTATTATTATTATTATTATTATTATATTATTATTATTATTATTATTATTATTATTATTATTATTATTATTATTATTATTATTATTATTATTATTATTATTATTATTATTATTATTATTATTATGATTATTATTATTATTATTATTATTATTATTATTATTATTATTATTATTATTATTATTATTATTATTATTATTATTATTATTATTATTATTATTATTATTATTATTATTATTATTATTATTATTATTATTATTATTATTATTATTATTATTATTATTATTATTATTATTATTATTATTATTATTATTATTATTATTATTATTATTATTATTATTATTATTATTATTATTATTATTATTATTATTATTATTATTATTATTATTATTATTATTATTATTATTATTATTATTATTATTATTATTATTATTATTATTATTATTATTATTATTATTATTATTATTATTATTATTATTATTATTATTATTATTATTATTATTATTTTATTATTATTATTATTATTATTATTATTATTATTATTATTATTATTATTATTATTATTATTATTATTATTATTATTATTATTATTATTATTATTATTATTATTATTATTATTATTATTATTATTATTATTATTATTATTATTATTATTATTATTATTATTATTATTATTATTATTATTATTATTATTATTATTATTATTATTATTATTATTATTATTATTATTATTATTATTATTATTATTATTATTATTATTATTATTATTATTATTATTATTATTATTATTATTATTATTATTATTATTATGATTATTATTATTATTATTATTATTATTATTATTATTATTATTATTATTATTATTATTATTATTATTATTATTATTATTATTATTATTATTATGATTATTATTATTATTATTATTATTATTATTATTATTATTATTATTATTATTATTATTATTATTATTATTATTATTATTATTATTATTATTATTATTATTATTATTATTATTATTATTATTATTATTATTATTATTATTATTATTATTATTATTATTATTATTATTATTATTATTATTATTATTATTATTATTATTATTATTATTATTATTATTATTATTATTATTATTATTATTATTATTATTATTATTATTATTATTATTATTATTATTATTATTATTATTATTATTATTATTATTATTATTATTATTATTATTATTATTATTATTATTATTATTATTATTATTATTATTATTATTATTATTATTATTATTATTATTATTATTATTATTATTATTATTATTATTATTATTATTATTATTATTATTATTATTATTATTATTATTATTATTATTATTATTATTATTATTATTATTATTATTATTATTATTATTATTATTATTATTATTATTATTATTATTATTATTATTATTATTATTATTATTATTATTATTATTATTATTATTATTATTATTATTATTATTATTATTATTATTATTATTATTATTATTATTATTATTATTATTATTATTATTATTATTATTATTATTATTATTATTATTATTATTATTATTATTATTATTATTATTATTATTATTATTATTATTATTATTATTATTATTATTATTATTATTATTATTATTATTATTATTATTATTATTATTATTATTATTATTATTATTATTATTATTATTATTATTATTATTATTATTATTATTATTATTATTATTATTATTATTATTATTATTATTATTATTATTATTATTATTATTATTATTATTATTATTATTATTATTATTATTATTATTATTATTATTATTATTATTATTATTATTATTATTATTATTATTATTATTATTATTATTATTATTATTATTATTATTATTATTATTATTATTATTATTATTATTATTATTATTATTATTATTATTATTATTATTATTATTATTATTATTATTATTATTATTATTATTATTATTATTATTATTATTATTATTATTATTATTATTATTATTATTCCGTGTGGGGTTTTCCGTCCCCCATCGGACGCGTCCCCAGGTGGCGGATAGGGGAACGCTCTGTAGATATGCAGAGCAGGTGCTTTCCACTCGCGGACCAAAACGGAGATAAGGCGAAAAAAATCCAACGCACGTCTGTTCCCAAGGTGGGCGGTGCGCTGGTCAGCGTCTGTCACCATGTCAGGTGCGGCTGCCATAATGTTTGCGACCGGTACACGTTGCGGCACACTGGGAGTGCCCGGAGATGTCGCTGGTGTCCCGCCGGCGGCGTGGAAGTGCTGCTGTCAATTCAGCTGAGGTGGTAGCCGTGACGTGTATCAGGAGCCAGCCCCTTCGGTCCCTGGTCAGGGAGTGTGCATTGGATGCAGGAGTAGAAGTCTGCATTGCTCCGAGCGAGCGCAGGTCCGTCCGTGTATTCCGGGACTTGTTAAGCGTAGGTCAGGCCTCAGAGGACTGGGGTAGGGGTTAATGTCCCCGAGGGTATACCCGTTCCTGACTATTACGGCCCGCTCCCCTGCACACGATGCGCTGATGATCAACAATGATGGATACTATTGGGAAAAACACAAACAATACGCAAAACAGAGAGAGAAAGGCAAGTGTAGAGGCCCAAGAAGGCATTAATGCGCTGCACAATGATGAACTCTATAACGTAAGGACAGATGAAAGAATCCTTCCAGGAGCCTTTAGTCGAAGCGCGAAGGTGACAAGGACACCACCAAGCAAAGATACACCTAAACCAAGCAGTTTGTTGATGCGCACGCCACCAGACAAAGTGGTCTGTGCACAAACGGGTGGCCTGCCCAGCCCGAAAAATGGGTGTGTACCAACAAACGCAGACGCCCAAGAAACGGAAAACTCTAATGAATCGATCCGAAGTAGCAGACAGGAGGAAAGAGGAGGATCACCGCGACAACACTTCATCGAACGAATGAAAAAGGAGGAGGATGCGGCACTTGCAAAATGCAAAAGTGCACTGCGAGACATCAAAGCAGCAATTAAAAGGCAGAAAAATATTTCAAAGACTGTCCAAGACAGGGCCGATGAAATGACTGAACTGATAGACATTATCGAGACCTGTCGAACGTCTTGGCGAAAAGCCGAACTGCAGGACCAAAAACTGGCCACGCGGAAACAGAACCAAGGCGCACAAACACCCATCACAAGCAAGAGGGCTGCTTCGAGCCCGATCGAGCAAGACGCGGGGAAAAAGCTTTGTGAAGGAGAGCCGGAGAAGGAAGAATGGCAAGTTCATACAAAGAAAAACAGAACAAAGGCCATCAAAAACAGACAGAAAGATCCAGATACGGCATCTCCTATGCCTGATATCCACTGCTCCGGGCAAGAGGCGACTGTCCACCAGAGGCAAAAAAATAAGGAGAAGAAACGCAGGCCTCGAAGAGAAGCCCTTCGTGATAAAACCGCTACAAGGAAAAACATACGCAGAGGTCCTAGGCATGATCCGGGCTAACGTTAACCCTGCAGAAACCAACACGGAAGTAAGATCCATTCGCCGAACCCGTTCCGGGGAAGTGCTGGTGGAACTAGGAAAGGAGATGGGCGATAAAGCGGCATTTAGTGATGCCCTGAAGCGCTCGCTAGGAGACGGCGCCACGGTACGCAGTCTCGAGCCCAAGGAATCTGTGGAGATCAGGGACCTAGATGATCTCACTACAGAAGAGGAGGTGCTGGCGGCGGTCATAAGAGCTACAAGCGGGCTCGCTGAAAACCCTACCGTCTCCATCTCAAACAGTAACAGTAGGGGACAGAAAAAGGCCACGGTCACGCTCAACAAGAAGGGGGCAAGCCAACTCCTGAAGGCCCAGCATATCAAAATTGGCTGGGTGAGCTGCAGGGTCCAACCAAAATGTAACGTTCCACGGTGCTTCCGTTGTCTCAGCTACGGGCATCACGCCAGCACTTGTAAAGGCCCAGAAAGGAGTCGCCTATGCTTCAAGTGCATGAAGGCGGAGCACAAGGCCAAGCAGTGCTCGGCTCCGGATCACTGTACAATATGTGAAGAAACAGGCAAAGGCCCGGAAGGGCTCGACCACGCGCCTGGGTCAAAACGTTGTAGGGTATTCGCAGATGCCTTAGAAAAAATCAAAAAGCTTATGAGATGATCCGTATCTTACAAGCTAATATTAATCGGAGTTTAACAGCGAATAATTTGCTGCACCAAATAGGAAACGAGAAAAAGGTGGACCTTCTACTCATAAGCGAGCAATATAAGAACTACCACTCTCCAGGTTGGTACCTGGATGAGCTTGGGACGGCTGCAATATGGGTAAGAGAACCAACCAAGGTGCATGTGGCAGCGCATGGGAGCGGCCGGGGTTTCGTTTGGGTAAAGAGCTCTGGAGTAACCTATTTCAGTTGCTATTTTACCCCGAACGAACCTATTCGATACTACAGGGACAAAGTGGACGCCCTTGAGGACAAAATCCGCCAAACGGGAGGAAGAGTGGTGGTTGCGGGTGATTTCAACGCAAGAGGCGTAGAGTGGGGCATGCCCGAGACCGATTCGCGGGGCAGATATCTATTGGAAATGGTTGCCCGAACAGGTCTCACCATATTGAATGTCGGTAACACTCCAACTTTTCGCCGCCCCGGATATAGAGGAACCATTCCTGATATTTCACTTGCTTCAGAGGGAATGGCAGCAGCAGTAAAAGAATGGAGAGTGCTCGAGGAATACACAGGAAGTGACCATCAATACATCACGTTCAGAGTTTATGATGGCCATGTAGCACCGACGGCCGGGCTGAGTGGTAAAAGACTGTGGAACGTGCGAAGCTTCGACGAAGATAAGTTCAAAACAGTACTCCTCGCGGGCCTGGCCAGTGTGAAACATCCACATACGACAGAAGACAGGTCGCTGGCGGAGAAAGCCGTTAAGGATTCCATGAACCTTCTTCATAGGGCATGCGAAGCGGCGATGCCACGCAGGAGACCCAGGCATAGCAAACGCCCCGTGTACTGGTGGACGGCCGAAATAGCTGAACTACGGAGAACTTGCCTGCGCGTGAGACGGAAAGCGCAAAGGGCCAAGAACCGGGGGGAGGCAAGTGCCCTCTCCCTCGAGTACAAAACCGCTAAGAAGGTGCTACGATCCACCATAAGGCGCAGCAAGGTAGCACAATGGCGGAGGCTGGCGGAGGAAGTAAATGCGGACCCCTGGTGACTTGGGTACAAGATTGTGACTAAGAAACTGGGAGCGATGGCACCAAGACCCACCATGGAGGCAGAAGTCATGGCCCATATCGTGAACGCGCTCTTCCCGACGCACCCAATCAGAGAGAGAGAAGTGGAACACGTCGGAAACATACCTTTGTTTACCGAGGAGGAGCTAATGGTAGCAATAAATTCCCTCCGCAACGGGAAAGCCCCAGGACCAGACGGAATTCCCAGCGAAGCGCTAAAGAAGGCGCTCGGGGTGTGCCCCGAAATCCTGCTGGGAATGTACAACACGTGTTTGACGGCAGGACTGTTTTATTCCCCCTGGAAGATAGGAAGACTTGTGCTGATTAACAAGGGCAAAGGAGATGCACTGGCACCATCATCGTACCGCCCACTATGCATGCTAGACACCGCGGGTAAAGTGCTTGAAAAACTGCTGCAGCCCCGTCTATTATCGGCAATCCGAACAGCAGGGGACCTATGCGAACGTCAATATGGCTTCCGCCGGGGACGGTGCACTATTGATGCGATAAATGAGGTCGTTGAAGCGGTTCATAGAGCTGAGAGGGGTAATCACCATTCACGCCGAATGGTCTTATTAGTGACACTAGATGTTAAGAATGCATTCAACTCGGCAAGGTGGTGCGACATTCTCGATGCGTTGGAGAAAACTTTCCAAGTTCCGGGATACCTACTCCGTATGATGAAGGACTATCTGAGTGATCGAGCGCTGGAGTATGAGACTGTGGAAGGCATCCGCAGAAAGACTATAACAGCGGGGGCGGCGCAAGGGTCTATTCTCGGCCCGGATCTGTGGAATATTTCCTACGATAGCCTCTTGCGACTAGAGATGCCAGAAGAGACGCGCTTGGTTGGCTACGCGGACGATGTCGTAGCGTTGATCGCTGCGCGCACCTACGAGTTGGCGCAACTTAAACTCAACCAAGTCATGCGGAGGGTGAACAGCTGGATGAGCGAGCATGGACTTTCGTTAGCTGCAGCCAAGACGGAAATCGTAATCCTCACGAAAAGGAGGATCGAGAAGGCTCTGCCCATTGTAGTGGGAGATGAGCATATGCAGACAAAGCCTGCCGCTAAGTATCTGGGGGTGACAATGGACACTAAGCTCACTTTCGGAGAACACATTCGGCGGACGGCAGACAAGGCGGCTTTAATAACAACATATTTGAGCAGGATAATGGCTAACACTGGGCCAATGCCGGCGAAACGGCGACTATTGATGAACACGGTGCAGTCCATACTTCTATACGGCGCTGAGATATGGGGCGCCAGAATGAAAATCGAGCGCTACAGGAAGTGCCTGGCCTCCGTACAAAGGCGGGGGGCTCTTAGAGTAACTTGTGCTTACCGCACAGTCTCTGAGCCGGCAGTCCTTGTCATTGCTGGAGTCATACCCGTAGGCCTACTAGCATTAGAGCGAAAGGCGTTCTATAGAAGGAAAAGCGAGGTGGGAAGAGCCCTGGCAAGTACAGAGGAGAGAGCCCACACCTTGAGAAAATGGCAAGACTTATGGAGCACGGAGTCTAGAGGCAGATGGACGGCCCGACTTATCCCGCAGATTGAACCATGGGTGGGACGCGCGCATGGAGAAGTATCGTACTACATGACGCAGTTCCTCAGCGGTCATGGGTGTTTTAGATCATACCTACATAACATAGGCAGGGCTGATTCACCAGAATGCCAGTACTGCGGGGTGGATAAAGACGACGCAGAGCACACGCTGTTTTACTGTAAACGATGGGCGCAGCGAAGAGAAAGGATTGAAGCCGAGGTCGGTAGCCTGACGGCCGAAAATATAGTGGGCCACATGCTTATGACGGAGGACAGGTGGAGAATGATACAAGGATACATTGAAGATGTCCTCCGCACAAAGCACAGAGAGGGTGAAATGCAGAGGGACCATCAGCCATTAGAGATTAGAGCTTAGGAATTTAAATAGATGTAAGCCCATAAATAGCAGATGTGTGGTAGCAGTAGTTTAAGGTGATACATGGAGTGTAGATGTCATGGCGAGATGATATCTGACGTCTTGTTGCAGAGGTTAAGATTAGGGTGGTTCTTCCGCCTGTCTGGCGCGTGATGAAGAAGTGCTTGAAAAAACCTCAGTTGTAAAACACCGGCAAATAATGCTCGGTGTCTTGTGACTTAGGCTTAGACTAGAGCGCTTCTTCCGCCTGGCCGGGACGTGATAAAGAAGTGCCCGAAAAGAACCTCAGGCACAAAGAAGGAGGATACTCACATCGCTCCGACAGCAACTTACGTTTAAATTAAAGTTTTTATTATTTAGTATAAATAAGGTAGGGTAGTATTAATAGGGTTCAATTATAAGGGGAGTGTATAGGTATAGGAGTAAAATAATACACAATCGCAATAGGAAAAAGAGTAATAGGTGAATAGTCGAATGACATATAAAAGAACTTAAGTAGAATAGATTTAACAATAGATTTAACAAACAACGGTGAAAAGACCCACAAAAAAAAAGGGGTCTCAGGGCAAGGCCCAACCTGAAGTAATGTGGTAAACGGTTCCGGGTTGGTGTCCTTGGAGTCCGAGGGAGGGGTTTTAGTCGGTAGTCGCAGAGGAGTCCGACACAACGTCCGTAAACAGATTTCCCCTCCCTCGTAAAAAAAAAAAAAAAAAAAAAAAAAAAAAAAAAAAAAAAAATTATTATTATTATTATTATTATTATTATTATTATTATTATTATTATTATTATTATTATTATTATTATTATTATTATTATTATTATTATTATTATTATTATTATTATTATTATTATTATTATTATTATTATTATTATTATTATTATTATTATTATTATTATTATTATTATTATTATTATTATTATTATTATTATTATTATTATTATTATTATTATTATTATTATTATTATTATTATTATTATTATTATTATTATTATTATTATTATTATTATTATTATTATTATTATTATTATTATTATTATTATTATTATTATTATTATTATTATTATTATTATTATTATTATTATTATTATTATTATTATTATTATTATTATTATTATTATTATTATTATTATTATTATTATTATTATTATTATTATTATTATTATTATTATTATTATTATTATTATTATTATTATTATTATTATTATTATTATTATTATTATTATTATTATTATTATTATTATTATTATTATTATTATTATTATTATTATTATTATTATTATTATTATTATTATTATTATTATTATTATTATTATTATTATTATTATTATTATTATTATTATTATTATTATTATTATTATTATTATTATTATTATTATTATTATTATTATTATTATTATTATTATTATTATTATTATTATTATTATTATTATTATTATTATTATTATTATTATTATTATTATTATTATTATTATTATTATTATTATTATTATTATTATTATTATTATTATTATTATTATTATTATTATTATTATTATTATTATTATTATTATTATTATTATTATTATTATTATTATTATTATTATTATTATTATTATTATTATTATTATTATTATTATTATTATTATTATTATTATTATTATTATTATTATTATTATTATTATTATTATTATTATTATTATTATTATTATTATTATTATTATTATTATTATTATTATTATTATTATTATTATTATTATTATTATTATTATTATTATTATTATTATTATTATTATTATTATTATTATTATTATTATTATTATTATTATTATTATTATTATTATTATTATTATTATTATTATTATTATTATTATTATTATTATTATTATTATTATTATTATTATTATTATTATTATTATTATTATTATTATTATTATTATTATTATTATTATTATTATTATTATTATTATTATTATTATTATTATTATTATTATTATTATTATTATTATTATTATTATTATTATTATTATTATTATTATTATTATTATTATTATTATTATTATTATTATTATTATTATTATTATTATTATTATTATTATTATTATTATTATTATTATTATTATTATTATTATTATTATTATTATTATTATTATTATTATTATTATTATTATTATTATTATTATTATTATTATTATTATTATTATTATTATTATTATTATTATTATTATTATTATTATTATTATTATTATTATTATTATTATTATTATTATTATTATTATTATTATTATTATTATTATTATTATTATTATTATTATTATTATTATTATTATTATTATTATTATTATTATTATTATTATTATTATTATTATTATTATTATTATTATTATTATTATTATTATTATTATTATTATTATTATTATTATTATTATTATTATTATTATTATTATTATTATTATTATTATTATTATTATTATTATTATTATTATTATTATTATTATTATTATTATTATTATTATTATTATTATTATTATTATTATTATTATTATTATTATTATTATTATTATTATTATTATTATTATTATTATTATTATTATTATTATTATTATTATTATTATTATTATTATTATTATTATTATTATTATTATTATTATTATTATTATTATTATTATTATTATTATTATTATTATTATTATTATTATTATTATTATTATTATTATTATTATTATTATTATTATTATTATTATTATTATTATTATTATTATTATTATTATTATTATTATTATTATTATTATTATTATTATTATTATTATTATTATTATTATTATTATTATTATTATTATTATTATTATTATTATTATTATTATTATTATTATTATTATTATTATTATTATTATTATTATTATTATTATTATTATTATTATTATTATTATTATTATTATTATTATTATTATTATTATTATTATTATTATTATTATTATTATTATTATTATTATTATTATTATTATTATTATTATTATTATTATTATTATTATTATTATTATTATTATTATTATTATTATTATTATTATTATTATTATTATTATTATTATTATTATTATTATTATTATTATTATTATTATTATTATTATTATTATTATTATTATTATTATTATTATTATTATTATTATTATTATTATTATTATTATTATTATTATTATTATTATTATTATTATTATTATTATTATTATTATTATTATTATTATTATTATTATTATTATTATTATTATTATTATTATTATTATTATTATTATTATTATTATTATTATTATTATTATTATTATTATTATTATTATTATTATTATTATTATTATTATTATTATTATTATTATTATTATTATTATTATTATTATTATTATTATTATTATTATTATTATTATTATTATTATTATTATTATTATTATTATTATTATTATTATTATTATTATTATTATTATTATTATTATTATTATTATTATTATTATTATTATTATTATTATTATTATTATTATTATTATTATTATTATTATTATTATTATTATTATTATTATTATTATTATTATTATTATTATTATTATTATTATTATTATTATTATTATTATTATTATTATTATTATTATTATTATTATTATTATTATTATTATTATTATTATTATTATTATTATTATTATTATTATTATTATTATTATTATTATTATTATTATTATTATTATTATTATTATTATTATTATTATTATTATTATTATTATTATTATTATTATTATTATTATTATTATTATTATTATTATTATTATTATTATTATTATTATTATTATTATTATTATTATTATTATTATTATTATTATTATTATTATTATTATTATTATTATTATTATTATTATTATTATTATTATTATTATTATTATTATTATTATTATTATTATTATTATTATTATTATTATTATTATTATTATTATTATTATTATTATTATTATTATTATTATTATTATTATTATTATTATTATTATTATTATTATTATTATTATTATTATTATTATTATTATTATTATTATTATTATTATTATTATTATTATTATTATTATTATTATTATTATTATTATTATTATTATTATTATTATTATTATTATTATTATTATTATTATTATTATTATTATTATTATTATTATTATTATTATTATTATTATTATTATTATTATTATTATTATTATTATTATTATTATTATTATTATTATTATTATTATTATTATTATTATTATTATTATTATTATTATTATTATTATTATTATTATTATTATTATTATTATTATTATTATTATTATTATTATTATTATTATTATTATTATTATTATTATTATTATTATTATTATTATTATTATTATTATTATTATTATTATTATTATTATTATTATTATTATTATTATTATTATTATTATTATTATTATTATTATTATTATTATTATTATTATTATTATTATTATTATTATTATTATTATTATTATTATTATTATTATTATTATTATTATTATTATTATTATTATTATTATTATTATTATTATTATTATTATTATTATTATTATTATTATTATTATTATTATTATTATTATTATTATTATTATTATTATTATTATTATTATTATTATTATTATTATTATTATTATTATTATTATTATTATTATTATTATTATTATTATTATTATTATTATTATTATTATTATTATTATTATTATTATTATTATTATTATTATTATTATTATTATTATTATTATTATTATTATTATTATTATTATTATTATTATTATTATTATTATTATTATTATTATTATTATTATTATTATTATTATTATTATTATTATTATTATTATTATTATTATTATTATTATTATTATTATTATTATTATTATTATTATTATTATTATTATTATTATTATTATTATTATTATTATTATTATTATTATTATTATTATTATTATTATTATTATTATTATTATTATTATTATTATTATTATTATTATTATTATTATTATTATTATTATTATTATTATTATTATTATTATTATTATTATTATTATTATTATTATTATTATTATTATTATTATTATTATTATTATTATTATTATTATTATTATTATTATTATTATTATTATTATTATTATTATTATTATTATTATTATTATTATTATTATTATTATTATTATTATTATTATTATTATTATTATTATTATTATTATTATTATTATTATTATTATTATTATTATTATTATTATTATTATTATTATTATTATTATTATTATTATTATTATTATTATTATTATTATTATTATTATTATTATTATTATTATTATTATTATTATTATTATTATTATTATTATTATTATTATTATTATTATTATTATTATTATTATTATTATTATTATTATTATTATTATTATTATTATTATTATTATTATTATTATTATTATTATTATTATTATTATTATTATTATTATTATTATTATTATTATTATTATTATTATTATTATTATTATTATTATTATTATTATTATTATTATTATTATTATTATTATTATTATTATTATTATTATTATTATTATTATTATTATTATTATTATTATTATTATTATTATTATTATTATTATTATTATTATTATTATTATTATTATTATTATTATTATTATTATTATTATTATTATTATTATTATTATTATTATTATTATTATTATTATTATTATTATTATTATTATTATTATTATTATTATTATTATTATTATTATTATTATTATTATTATTATTATTATTATTATTATTATTATTATTATTATTATTATTATTATTATTATTATTATTATTATTATTATTATTATTATTATTATTATTATTATTATTATTATTATTATTATTATTATTATTATTATTATTATTATTATTATTATTATTATTATTATTATTATTATTATTATTATTATTATTATTATTATTATTATTATTATTATTATTATTATTATTATTATTATTATTATTATTATTATTATTATTATTATTATTATTATTATTATTATTATTATTATTATTATTATTATTATTATTATTATTATTATTATTATTATTATTATTATTATTATTATTATTATTATTATTATTATTATTATTATTATTATTATTATTATTATTATTATTATTATTATTATTATTATTATTATTATTATTATTATTATTATTATTATTATTATTATTATTATTATTATTATTATTATTATTATTATTATTATTATTATTATTATTATTATTATTATTATTATTATTATTATTATTATTATTATTATTATTATTATTATTATTATTATTATTATTATTATTATTATTATTATTATTATTATTATTATTATTATTATTATTATTATTATTATTATTATTATTATTATTATTATTATTATTATTATTATTATTATTATTATTATTATTATTATTATTATTATTATTATTATTATTATTATTATTATTATTATTATTATTATTATTATTATTATTATTATTATTATTATTATTATTATTATTATTATTATTATTATTATTATTATTATTATTATTATTATTATTATTATTATTATTATTATTATTATTATTATTATTATTATTATTATTATTATTATTATTATTATTATTATTATTATTATTATTATTATTATTATTATTATTATTATTATTATTATTATTATTATTATTATTATTATTATTATTATTATTATTATTATTATTATTATTATTATTATTATTATTATTATTATTATTATTATTATTATTATTATTATTATTATTATTATTATTATTATTATTATTATTATTATTATTATTATTATTATTATTATTATTATTATTATTATTATTATTATTATTATTATTATTATTATTATTATTATTATTATTATTATTATTATTATTATTATTATTATTATTATTATTATTATTATTATTATTATTATTATTATTATTATTATTATTATTATTATTATTATTATTATTATTATTATTATTATTATTATTATTATTATTATTATTATTATTATTATTATTATTATTATTATTATTATTATTATTATTATTATTATTATTATTATTATTATTATTATTATTATTATTATTATTATTATTATTATTATTATTATTATTATTATTATTATTATTATTATTATTATTATTATTATTATTATTATTATTATTATTATTATTATTATTATTATTATTATTATTATTATTATTATTATTATTATTATTATTATTATTATTATTATTATTATTATTATTATTATTATTATTATTATTATTATTATTATTATTATTATTATTATTATTATTATTATTATTATTATTATTATTATTATTATTATTATTATTATTATTATTATTATTATTATTATTATTATTATTATTATTATTATTATTATTATTATTATTATTATTATTATTATTATTATTATTATTATTATTATTATTATTATTATTATTATTATTATTATTATTATTATTATTATTATTATTATTATTATTATTATTATTATTATTATTATTATTATTATTATTATTATTATTATTATTATTATTATTATTATTATTATTATTATTATTATTATTATTATTATTATTATTATTATTATTATTATTATTATTATTATTATTATTATTATTATTATTATTATTATTATTATTATTATTATTATTATTATTATTATTATTATTATTATTATTATTATTATTATTATTATTATTATTATTATTATTATTATTATTATTATTATTATTATTATTATTATTATTATTATTATTATTATTATTATTATTATTATTATTATTATTATTATTATTATTATTATTATTATTATTATTATTATTATTATTATTATTATTATTATTATTATTATTATTATTATTATTATTATTATTATTATTATTATTATTATTATTATTATTATTATTATTATTATTATTATTATTATTATTATTATTATTATTATTATTATTATTATTATTATTATTATTATTATTATTATTATTATTATTATTATTATTATTATTATTATTATTATTATTATTATTATTATTATTATTATTATTATTATTATTATTATTATTATTATTATTATTATTATTATTATTATTATTATTATTATTATTATTATTATTATTATTATTATTATTATTATTATTATTATTATTATTATTATTATTATTATTATTATTATTATTATTATTATTATTATTATTATTATTATTATTATTATTATTATTATTATTATTATTATTATTATTATTATTATTATTATTATTATTATTATTATTATTATTATTATTATTATTATTATTATTATTATTATTATTATTATTATTATTATTATTATTATTATTATTATTATTATTATTATTATTATTATTATTATTATTATTATTATTATTATTATTATTATTATTATTATTATTATTATTATTATTATTATTATTATTATTATTATTATTATTATTATTATTATTATTATTATTATTATTATTATTATTATTATTATTATTATTATTATTATTATTATTATTATTATTATTATTATTATTATTATTATTATTATTATTATTATTATTATTATTATTATTATTATTATTATTATTATTATTATTATTATTATTATTATTATTATTATTATTATTATTATTATTATTATTATTATTATTATTATTATTATTATTATTATTATTATTATTATTATTATTATTATTATTATTATTATTATTATTATTATTATTATTATTATTATTATTATTATTATTATTATTATTATTATTATTATTATTATTATTATTATTATTATTATTATTATTATTATTATTATTATTATTATTATTATTATTATTATTATTATTATTATTATTATTATTATTATTATTATTATTATTATTATTATTATTATTATTATTATTATTATTATTATTATTATTATTATTATTATTATTATTATTATTATTATTATTATTATTATTATTATTATTATTATTATTATTATTATTATTATTATTATTATTATTA
Source organism: Chrysops caecutiens (assembly GCA_963971475.1). Lineage (NCBI taxonomy): Eukaryota > Metazoa > Arthropoda > Insecta > Diptera > Tabanidae > Chrysops > Chrysops caecutiens. The sequence continues at coordinate 43,529 of CAXASF010000669.1, read as the reverse complement.
TTATTATTATTATTATTATTATTATTATTATTATTATTATTATTATTATTATTATTATTATTATTATTATTATTATTATTATTATTATTATTATTATTATTATTATTATTATTATTATTATTATTATTATTATTATTATTATTATTATTATTATTATTATTATTATTATTATTATTATTATTATTATTATTATTATTATTATTATTATTATTATTATTATTATTATTATTATTATTATTATTATTATTATTATTATTATTATTATTATTATTATTATTATTATTATTATTATTATTATTATTATTATTATTATTATTATTATTATTATTATTATTATTATTATTATTATTATTATTATTATTATTATTATTATTATTATTATTATTATTATTATTATTATTATTATTATTATTATTATTATTATTATTATTATTATTATTATTATTATTATTATTATTATTATTATTATTATTATTATTATTATTATTATTATTATTATTATTATTATTATTATTATTATTATTATTATTATTATTATTATTATTATTATTATTATTATTATTATTATTATTATTATTATTATTATTATTATTATTATTATTATTATTATTATTATTATTATTATTATTATTATTATTATTATTATTATTATTATTATTATTATTATTATTATTATTATTATTATTATTACTATTATTATTATTATTATTATTATTATTATTATTATTATTATTATTATTATTATTATTATTATTATTATTATTATTATTATTATTATTATTATTATTATTATTATTATTATTATTATTATTATTATTATTATTATTATTATTATTATTATTATTATTATTATTATTATTATTGTTATTATTATTATTATTATTATTATTATTATTATTATTATTATTATTATTATTATTATTATTATTATTATTATTATTATTATTATTATTATTATTATTATTATTATTATTATTATTATTATTATTATTATTATTATTATTATTATTATTATTATTATTATTATTATTATTATTATTATTATTATTATTATTATTATTATTATTATTATTATTATTATTATTATTATTATTATTATTATTATTATTATTATTATTATTATTATTATTATTATTATTATTATTATTATTATTATTATTATTATTATTATTATTATTATTATTATTATTATTATTATTATTATTATTATTATTATTATTATTATTATTATTATGGCGTGGCCTGGTTTGGGAGCGGTAGGGTAGCATCTGACCGGTCGCTGACACAGATGTGCAACTACACGTGTTCCTGAACAAGTGCTTACATTACCTCCTCGTGGTGGTCCCCGGTAACAATTGCAGCAGGCACCCGCTTCTGTGATTGGCTAAAATTGTAAGTGCGAAATCGTAAACGACAAGTTACGGAAAGGAGAATGGATCGTTCTGCGTTGCGACGCACTGGGAGTGCCCTAGATCACGGGCTGATGTGAGCTTGCTCTGCCGAAGTGTAAGTCGTGGCGTTTGATCAGGAACCAGCCGCTTCGGACCTTGATCAGGGAGTACGTATTGGACTCAGGGATAGAAGCCTGTGTTGCTCCGGGCGAGCGCCAGTTCGTCCGTGTATTCCGGAACTGGTAAAGCGTAGGCTGGGCCTCAGGGAACTGGGGTAGGAAATGTCCGAGGGTTTACCCGCTCCCAGCTATTACGGCCCGCCCCCTTACGTACGATGCGCTGGCTACAAAACTTATGGAAACAAACACAACCGCAACAGCAAAAAATAAAAATGCCACAGGATCTGAAACATCAAACAATATAAAAACAGGGGAAGTAGATCTCTCGAGAGCATTCGAGAAAAGCAGCATCTTGATGCGAACACCACCAGACAGACATACTTCCGTACTAAACGGCGCTTCGGGTAGCGCAGCAAATCGAGAAGCAGCTGCAAATGCAGCCACAAAACAAAATAAAAGAGCAGAAGGAACACTCAAGCTTAGCACCCCCCAGAAAGAAGCAGAAGGCTCACCGAGGGACAGACTCAAATTTCAAAGCAATATCACACCCAAGGAAGCCTTCAAGCTGATGATGAGATTATTATTATTATTATTATTATTATTATTATTATTATTATTATTATTATTATTATTATTATTATTATTATTATTATTATTATTATTATTATTATTATTATTATTATTATTATTATTATTATTATTATTATTATTATTATTATTATTATTATTATTATTATTATTATTATTATTATTATTATTATTATTATTATTATTATTATTATTATTATTATTATTATTATTATTATTATTATTATTATTATTATTATTATTATTATTATTATTATTATTATTATTATTATTATTATTATTATTATTATTATTATTATTATTATTATTATTATTATTATTATTATTATTATTATTATTATTATTATTATTATTATTATTATTATTATTATTATTATTATTATTATTATTATTATTATTATTATTATTATTATTATTATTATTATTATTATTATTATTATTATTATTATTATTATTATTATTATTATTATTATTATTATTATTATTATTATTATTATTATTATTATTATTATTATTATTATTATTATTATTATTATTATTATTATTATTATTATTATTATTATTATTATTATTATTATTATTATTATTATTATTATTATTATTATTATTATTATTATTATTATTATTATTATTATTATTATTATTATTATTATTATTATTATTATTATTATTATTATTATTATTATTATTATTATTATTATTATTATTATTATTATTATTATTATTATTATTATTATTATTATTATTATTATTATTATTATTATTATTATTATTATTATTATTATTATTATTATTATTATTATTATTATTATTATTATTATTATTATTATTATTATTATTATTATTATTATTATTATTATTATTATTATTATTATTATTATTATTATTATTATTATTATTATTATTATTATTATTATTATTATTATTATTATTATTATTATTATTATTATTATTATTATTATTATTATTATTATTATTATTATTATTATTATTATTATTATTATTATTATTATTATTATTATTATTATTATTATTATTATTATTATTATTATTATTATTATTATTATTATTATTATTATTATTATTATTATTATTATTATTATTATTATTATTATTATTATTATTATTATTATTATTATTATTATTATTATTATTATTATTATTATTATTATTATTATTATTATTATTATTATTATTATTATTATTATTATTATTATTATTATTATTATTATTATTATTATTATTATTATTATTATTATTATTATTATTATTATTATTATTATTATTATTATTATTATTATTATTATTATTATTATTATTATTATTATTATTATTATTATTATTATTATTATTATTATTATTATTATTATTATTATTATTATTATTATTATTATTATTATTATTATTATTATTATTATTATTATTATTATTATTATTATTATTATTATTATTATTATTATTATTATTATTATTATTATTATTATTATTATTATTATTATTATTATTATTATTATTATTATTATTATTATTATTATTATTATTATTATTATTATTATTATTATTATTATTATTATTATTATTATTATTATTATTATTATTATTATTATTATTATTATTATTATTATTATTATTATTATTATTATTATTATTATTATTATTATTATTATTATTATTATTATTATTATTATTATTATTATTATTATTATTATTATTATTATTATTATTATTATTATTATTATTATTATTATTATTATTATTATTATTATTATTATTATTATTATTATTATTATTATTATTATTATTATTATTATTATTATTATTATTATTATTATTATTATTATTATTATTATTATTATTATTATTATTATTATTATTATTATTATTATTATTATTATTATTATTATTATTATTATTATTATTATTATTATTATTATTATTATTATTATTATTATTATTATTATTATTATTATTATTATTATTATTATTATTATTATTATTATTATTATTATTATTATTATTATTATTATTATTATTATTATTATTATTATTATTATTATTATTATTATTATTATTATTATTATTATTATTATTATTATTATTATTATTATTATTATTATTATTATTATTATTATTATTATTATTATTATTATTATTATTATTATTATTATTATTATTATTATTATTATTATTATTATTATTATTATTATTATTATTATTATTATTATTATTATTATTATTATTATTATTATTATTATTATTATTATTATTATTATTATTATTATTATTATTATTATTATTATTATTATTATTATTATTATTATTATTATTATTATTATTATTATTATTATTATTATTATTATTATTATTATTATTATTATTATTATTATTATTATTATTATTATTATTATTATTATTATTATTATTATTATTATTATTATTATTATTATTATTATTATTATTATTATTATTATTATTATTATTATTATTATTATTATTATTATTATTATTATTATTATTATTATTATTATTATTATTATTATTATTATTATTATTATTATTATTATTATTATTATTATTATTATTATTATTATTATTATTATTATTATTATTATTATTATTATTATTATTATTATTATTATTATTATTATTATTATTATTATTATTATTATTATTATTATTATTATTATTATTATTATTATTATTATTATTATTATTATTATTATTATTATTATTATTATTATTATTATTATTATTATTATTATTATTATTATTATTATTATTATTATTATTATTATTATTATTATTATTATTATTATTATTATTATTATTATTATTATTATTATTATTATTATTATTATTATTATTATTATTATTATTATTATTATTATTATTATTATTATTATTATTATTATTATTATTATTATTATTATTATTATTATTATTATTATTATTATTATTATTATTATTATTATTATTATTATTATTATTATTATTATTATTATTATTATTATTATTATTATTATTATTATTATTATTATTATTATTATTATTATTATTATTATTATTATTATTATTATTATTATTATTATTATTATTATTATTATTATTATTATTATTATTATTATTATTATTATTATTATTATTATTATTATTATTATTATTATTATTATTATTATTATTATTATTATTATTATTATTATTATTATTATTATTATTATTATTATTATTATTATTATTATTATTATTATTATTATTATTATTATTATTATTATTATTATTATTATTATTATTATTATTATTATTATTATTATTATTATTATTATTATTATTATTATTATTATTATTATTATTATTATTATTATTATTATTATTATTATTATTATTATTATTATTATTATTATTATTATTATTATTATTATTATTATTATTATTATTATTATTATTATTAATTATTATTATTATTATTATTATTATTATTATTATTATTATTATTATTATTATTATTATTATTATTATTATTATTATTATTATTATTATTATTATTATTATTATTATTATTATTATTATTATTATTATTATTATTATTATTATTATTATTATTATTATTATTATTATTATTATTATTATTATTATTATTATTATTATTATTATTATTATTATTATTATTATTATTATTATTATTATTATTATTATTATTATTATTATTATTATTATTATTATTATTATTATTATTATTATTATTATTATTATTATTATTATTATTATTATTATTATTATTATTATTATTATTATTATTATTATTATTATTATTATTATTATTATTATTATTATTATTATTATTATTATTATTATTATTATTATTATTATTATTATTATTATTATTATTATTATTATTATTATTATTATTATTATTATTATTATTATTATTATTATTATTATTATTATTATTATTATTATTATTATTATTATTATTATTATTATTATTATTATTATTATTATTATTATTATTATTATTATTATTATTATTATTATTATTATTATTATTATTATTATTATTATTATTATTATTATTATTATTATTATTATTATTATTATTATTATTATTATTATTATTATTATTATTATTATTATTATTATTATTATTATTATTATTATTATTATTATTATTATTATTATTATTATTATTATTATTATTATTATTATTATTATTATTATTATTATTATTATTATTATTATTATTATTATTATTATTATTATTATTATTATTATTATTATTATTATTATTATTATTATTATTATTATTATTATTATTATTATTATTATTATTATTATTATTATTATTATTATTATTATTATTATTATTATTATTATTATTATTATTATTATTATTATTATTATTATTATTATTATTATTATTATTATTATTATTATTATTATTATTATTATTATTATTATTATTATTATTATTATTATTATTATTATTATTATTATTATTATTATTATTATTATTATTATTATTATTATTATTATTATTATTATTATTATTATTATTATTATTATTATTATTATTATTATTATTATTATTATTATTATTATTATTATTATTATTATTATTATTATTATTATTATTATTATTATTATTATTATTATTATTATTATTATTATTATTATTATTATTATTATTATTATTATTATTATTATTATTATTATTATTATTATTATTATTATTATTATTATTATTATTATTATTATTATTATTATTATTATTATTATTATTATTATTATTATTATTATTATTATTATTATTATTATTATTATTATTATTATTATTATTATTATTATTATTATTATTATTATTATTATTATTATTATTATTATTATTATTATTATTATTATTATTATTATTATTATTATTATTATTATTATTATTATTATTATTATTATTATTATTATTATATTATTATTATTATTATTATTATTATTATTATTATTATTATTATTATTATTATTATTATTATTATTATTATTATTATTATTATTATTATTATTATTATTATTATTATTATTATTATTATTATTATTATTATTATTATTATTATTATTATTATTATTATTATTATTATTATTATTATTATTATTATTATTATTATTATTATTATTATTATTATTATTATTATTATTATTATTATTATTATTATTATTATTATTATTATTATTATTATTATTATTATTATTATTATTATTATTATTATTATTATTATTATTATTATTATTATTATTATTATTATTATTATTATTATTATTATTATTATTATTATTATTATTATTATTATTATTATTATTATTATTATTATTATTATTATTATTATTATTATTATTATTATTATTATTATTATTATTATTATTATTATTATTATTATTATTATTATTATTATTATTATTATTATTATTATTATTATTATTATTATTATTATTATTATTATTATTATTATTATTATTATTATTATTATTATTATTATTATTATTATTATTATTATTATTATTATTATTATTATTATTATTATTATTATTATTATTATTATTATTATTATTATTATTATTATTATTATTATTATTATTATTATTATTATTATTATTATTATTATTATTATTATTATTATTATTAATATTATTATTATTATTATTATTATTATTATTATTATTATTATTATTATTATTATTATTATTATTATTATTATTATTATTATTATTATTATTATTATTATTATTATTATTATTATTATTATTATTATTATTATTATTATTATTATTATTATTATTATTATTATTATTATTATTATTATTATTATTATTATTATTATTATTATTATTATTATTATTATTATTATTATTATTATTATTATTATTATTATTATTATTATTATTATTATTATTATTATTATTATTATTATTATTATTATTATTATTATTATTATTATTATTATTATTATTATTATTATTATTATTATTATTATTATTATGGCGTGGCCTGGTTTGGGAGCGGTAGGGTAGCATCTGATCGGTCGCTGACACAGATGTGCAACTACACGTGTTCCTGAACAAGTGCTTACATTACCTCCTCGTGGTGGCCCCCGGTAACAATTGCAGCAGGCACCCGCTTCTGTGATTGGCGAAATCGTAAACGACAAGTTACGGAAAGGAGAATGGATCGTTCTGCGTTGCGACGCACTGGGAGTGCCCTAGATCACGGGCTGATGTGAGCTTGCTCTGCCGAAGTGTAAGTCGTGGCGTTTGATCAGGAACCAGCCGCTTCGGACCTTGATCAGGGTGTACGTATTGGACTCAGGGATAGAAGCCTGTGTTGCTCCGGGCGAGCGCCAGTTCGTCCGTGTATTCCGGAACTGGTAAAGCGTAGGCTGGGCCTCAGGGAACTGGGGTAGGAAATGTCCGAGGGTATACCCGCTCCCAGCTATTACGGCCCGCCCCCTTACGTACGATGCGCTGGCTACAAAACTTATGGAAACAAACACAACCGCAACAGCAAAAAATAAAAATGCCACAGGATCTGAAACATCAAACAATATAAAAACAGGGGAAGTAGATCTCTCGAGAGCATTCGAGAAAAGCAGCATCTTGATGCGAACACCACCAGACAGACATACTTCCGTACTAAACGGCGCTTCGGGTAGCGCAGCAAATCGAGAAGCAGCTGCAAATGCAGCCACAAAACAAAATAAAAGAGCAGAAGGAACACTCAAGCTTAGCACCCCCCAGAAAGAAGCAGAAGGCTCACCGAGGGACAGACTCAAATTTCAAAGCAATATCACACCCAAGGAAGCCTTCAAGCTGATGATGAGAACTCTGCTTCATCGGGATGACGAGTTTTTGAATAAAATCAATGCCACAGTGGCAATTATTCAAGGTGCTATAAAGGACAACACAAATATGGCTATAAAAGAAGGAACAAAGTTACTAACAGAACTATTAGAAATGGAGGCAATTGTCCACAAGGAGCGAAAAGCTCAATGTGAACAATATATAGAAATAGCAGCTCACGGTTTCCAAAAAGAAGAAAGCACTGTACTTTTGACTTCACAGGAGATTCGAGCGGCTTCAGACAATGGACGAAACTTCAGCAAAGGTAAAGAAATGCCACTGAAACGAAAAGCAGAAGACAAAGACACTCTAATGCAGCAAACCGACGAACAAGGACACCAAATAATGGTAATCAAAAGAGCAAAGCGACTCCATAAAGGTGTCGCAGAAGATGCGAGTGCAACCCCAACTACTGCTCAGCCAAAGCGAAGCACACCTCATGGTAAGAGAACGGAAGCGAAAGAAGCTAAAGGAAACAAGACACTGGAAGGAAGGGAATCGGAAAAAAAGATTAATGAAAAAAACAAGAGGCACAGACTGATCAAAATAAGAGGCGACGCTATCATCCTGAAGCCATCGGACGGCAAAACGTTCTCTGACGTGCTAAAAGCGGCACAGAATGTTAAGCCGCACGAAACAGGTGTCACAGTCCAGGCAGTTCAGAAAACGAGGGACAACAGCGTCCTGATCAAGATAGCTAAGGGAGCTGAAAATAGAAACGGTTTCTGCGAGGCCCTGAAGCTAGCAGTCGGAAAGGACGCCACTGTTAAGGACTCTGAACCCGGAGTGACACTAGAAATCAGAGACATCGACAGCGAGCAAAACGAAGCGACCGTTAGAGCGGCGCTAATAAAAACGACGAATGAGAAGGCCCACATTATGAAATGCAGACTTTCCTTAGAAAATTCAAGAGGGCAGAAAATTGCAAACGTGACAGTGGACGAGGATACCGCTAGGGCGATTATGAAAACTCGCAGGATAACTATCGGATGGGTTAACTGCCGGGTCAGACAAAAACACCTGATTAACAGATGCCATAAATGTTTGGGGTTCGGACATCTGCAAAGAGGCTGCAACGGACAGGACCGATCCAAATGCTGCCTCAGATGCGGCTGCGAGGGACACAAGGCGGCAGACTGCAAAACCTTAAAATGCTTCCTCTGTACGAAGCTCGGTAGGACGATGGATGAACTTGAGCATATACCAGGAACTGGGGCCTGCAAAGCTTTCAGAAATGCTCTTGCCGCAGCGCGAAAACAGGAATATGTCTCATGATGCTCACTTTTTTACAATGTAATCTGCACAGAGCTAAGCAAGCACAGGACCTGCTACGAGAAATCGGAATGGAAACTGGGGCGGACGTGCTGATAATCAGTGAACAACATCACGATGTGGACGGCCCAACGTGGTTCACGGACAATACTAAAACAGCAGCCATATGGATACCAGACCAACGAAAGACAAGGACTGAGAAACATGGCAAAGGGAACGGCTTTGTATGGGTTCAGATAAAAGGAGTGATAATAGTTAGCTGCTACCTTACACCGAGCGATAACACCAAAGCGTACTACAGGAAGTTAGAAGAAATAGAAGATTTTCTCCATGGAATAAATAGCGAGAAAATAGTCGCCGGAGACATAAATGCAAAAGCTGTAGAATGGGGCGAACCCTATACCAACGCCAAGGGAAGAAAGATTCTAGAAATGGCCGCAAGAACTGGTCTAGTGGTACTCAACACAGGAACAGCTTCCACTTTTCGAAGGATGGGCTGCAAAGAAACATACCCTGATGTATCCTTCGCCACGGAGGGAATCTACAGAAGAATTAAAAAATGGCGGGTACTAGAAAGAGAGAACCTCAGTGACCACATGTACATTTGCTTTCAGCTCTGCACAGAGCAGCCAATTACTTTTACGGACACCCAACCCAGGTGGAACCCCAACAAAGTGAACGAGGAGAAGATGAAAAGAGCTCTACAGACGGGATACGCAAGAATTCCTGCAGGAATTCGCATGGTTACAACTCGAGAAGATGTAGAGAAATTAGCAGATATGAGTCTGAAAATCATCGCACGCGCTTGCGACAAGGCTATGCCAAAAAAAGGAAACCGACGAGGCAAAAAACATGCTTATTGGTGGACAGACGAGATAGCCTCCCTCAGGAAAATGTGCAACACGCTGAGAAGACGCGCTCAACGAGCAAGAAAAAATACGGACCAAACGACCAAGGATACTGAATACAGAACTGCAAAGAAGAAGTTAAGGACAGCTATAAACAAGAGTAAAGCGAACTGCTGGTCGGAACTCAAAGACGACATAGAAAGGGACCCCTGGGGACTGGGCTACAAACTTGTTACCCGGAAACTAGGCTCAATGGCCCCAGTTACGGATATGAACGTCCAAAAAATGACGGAAATAGTAGACGCTCTCTTCCCAACGCACCCGGAGCGAGAAGACAACGCAAATGAAAGGCCCATGCAACACTACGAACTCTTTAATGAAGCGGAACTAATGGAAGCGGCAAAAAATATACAAAATCACAAAGCACCAGGGCCAGACGGGATTCCCCCCGAGGCAATGAAGATCACCGCTAGAGTCTGCCCTCAGCTGCTTTTGGATATGTACAATGCATGCTTGAAAATGGGAGTCTTCTGCTCTCGATGGAAGACAGCTAGGTTAGTGCTTATAGACAAGGGAAAGACAAAAGAAATAACACCATCTTCTTTCCGACCCTTGTGCATGCTCGACACAGCGGGGAAAATGCTCGAAAAAATGTTAAAACCCCGATTGCACAGAGCCATTCAAGAGGCTGGAGGCCTATCGAACAATCAGAAAGGTTTCAGGAAGGGAATGTCTACTATCGACGCCATGAGCGAAGTGAAATCCGCAGTAGAAAAGGCATGGCGCAGAAATCAACACTCCCAGGAAATAGTACTCCTCATAACGCTAGATGTTAAAAATGCATTTAATTCAGCACGCTGGATAGACATGCTAGATGCTCTTAAGGCAAAATTCAACATACCCGAAAACCTTATACGAATTATTGGAGACTACCTCCGTGACCGACGGCTACAATACTTCACGTCGGACCAAGGACACCAACTGAAGAACCTTACAGCAGGAGTAGCACAGGGATCAATCCTAGGACCCGACCTCTGGAACGTCCTATATGATGGACTCCTCCGAGAAGAGCTACCTATAGGGGCTACCCTGATTGGGTATGCTGACGACGTTGCAGCAATCATCTCAGCACGAAAAGTGGAGAAAGCTGAAGCCATCGCAAGTAGAGTCTTGGCAAAAGTCAAAAACTGGATGGGAGCGCACGGCCTGGAACTCGCGGAAGAAAAAACGGAGGTAGTCATACTATCAAGAAAAACAAGCATTCGGACAAGAGATATCCCAATAAACCTTGGAGACATAACCGTGACCACAAAAGAGTTCGTGAAATATTTAGGGGTAACAATGGACGTCAAACTCAGCTATAAACAACATATAGACAGAGCCTGCAAAAAAGCGGAAAACGTAGTGAAAGCCCTCAGCCGCCTTATGACAAACATAGGGGGCCCCAGATCACTGAAAAGGAGACTTCTGATGTCGACAACAAATTCTATCCTTTTGTACGGTGCAGAAATCTGGGCAGATGTAATGCAGAAAGAAAATTACCGAAAAAGACCTGAAAGAGTACAACGAACTAGTGCCCTAAGAAACGCCTGCGCTTACAGAACAGTGTCAAAGAAGGCGATTCTCGTTATAGCTGGGGTTACGCCGATATCTCTTCTCGCGCTTGAGCGCCAGCGCATATACCACCTCAGAAAAGAAGTATCAAAAGACGAAGCAACAAGACAAGCAAAACAGCGAACCCGGGAAATATGGAATGAACGGTGGCGTAGCACGGAAAAGGCTGCCTGGACAAAAAGGCTCATCAACGACCTGTCTACATGGGTCGATCGGCAGCACGGGGAGGTGAACTTCTATACCACGCAGCTGCTTAGTGGTCACGGCAACTTTCAGCATTACCTGCATAAAATGGGTAAAGCTGAAAGTTCGATATGTCTCCTGTGTGACAACGAAAAGGACGATGTGCAACACACTTTCTTCTACTGCGACGCTTGGAGAGAAGAAAGAGAATGTTTGGAAGAGGAAGTTGGACAGCTAAACCCGGACAACATAGTAAATATGATGCTACAAAGCGAACAAAAATGGACGAGCATAGAAAGGTACACCCAAACGATTCTAAGACAAAAGATGAGACGAATATCTCTACGCTAAAAGGACGATGAAACAGAGAAAACTAAATGAATAAAACGAAACCGTGGAACAAGGAAAGCGGAAGAAGCGATTCAGCAGGAAGATGCTGAAACCTACCCTTCATGAAGTAATGTGACAAACGGATTCCAGAAGGGCAGGTCATCGCAAGACCAGGGACAGCATTGGAGTTGTTTTAGTGAATGAACACACTGTACAGCGGGGAACCCATTTCGCCGCTGTGCGTGCATTCCGCAAGGGGTGCATTTTTTCTCCAAGGCGTTAAAAAAAAAAAAAAAAAAAAAAAAAAA
>CAXASF010000668.1:0-16945 GCA_963971475.1 Chrysops caecutiens | reverse complement strand
GTGGCAATCTGCACAACCTCACTAATAACAGCGAAAACCACTGAAATAACAGTCACAATCTGCAAAGCCTCACTAATAACAGCGAAAACCAGTGAAATAACTGTGGCAATCTGCACAACCTCACTAATAACAGCGAAAACCACTGAAATAACAGTCACAATCTGCAAAGCCTCACTAATAACAGCGAAAACCACTGAAATAACAGTCACAATCTGCAAAGCCTCACTAATAACAGCGAAAACCAGTGAAATAACTGTGGCAATCTGCACAACCTCACTAATAACAGCGAAAACCACTGAAATAACCGTCACAATCTGCAAAGCCTCACTAATAACAGCGAAAACCAGTGAAATAACTGTGGCAATCTGCACAACCTCACTAATAACAGCGAAAACCACTGCAATAACAGTCACAATCTGCAAAGCCTCACTAATAACAGCGAAAACCACTGAAATAACAGTCACAATCTGCACAACCTCACTAATAACAGCGAAAACCACTGAAATAACAGTCACAATCTGCACAACCTCACTAATAACAGCGAAAACCACTGAAATAACAGTCACAATCTGCAAAGCCTCACTAATAACAGCGAAAACCAGTGAAATAACTGTGGCAATCTGCACAACCTCACTAATAACAGCGAAAACCACTGAAATAACAGTCACAATCTGCAAAGCCTCACTAATAACAGCGAAAACCAGTGAAATAACTGTGGCAATCTGCACAACCTCACTAATAACAGCGAAAACCACTGAAATAACAGTCACAATCTGCAAAGCCTCACTAATAACAGCGAAAACCAGTGAAATAACTGTGGCAATCTGCACAACCTCACTAATAACAGCGAAAACCACTGAAATAACAGTCACAATCTGCACAACCTCACTAATAACAGCGAAAACCACTGAAATAACAGTCACAATCTGCAAAGCCTCACTAATAACAGCGAAAACCAGTGAAATAACTGTGGCAATCTGCACAACCTCACTAATAACAGCGAAAACCACTGAAATAACAGTCACAATCTGCAAAGCCTCACTAATAACAGCGAAAACCAGTGAAATAACTGTGGCAATCTGCACAACCTCACTAATAACAGCGAAAACCACTGAAATAACAGTCACAATCTGCAAAGCCTCACTAATAACAGCGAAAACCAGTGAAATAACTGTGGCAATCTGCACAACCTCACTAATAACAGCGAAAACCACTGAAATAACAGTCACAATCTGCAAAGCCTCACTAATAACAGCGAAAACCAGTGAAATAACTGTGGCAATCTGCACAACCTCACTAATAACAGCGAAAACCACTGAAATAACAGTCACAATCTGCAAAGCCTCACTAATAACAGCGAAAACCAGTGAAATAACTGTGGCAATCTGCACAACCTCACTAATAACAGCGAAAACCACTGAAATAACAGTCACAATCTGCAAAGCCTCACTAATAACAGCGAAAACCAGTGAAATAACTGTGGCAATCTGCACAACCTCACTAATAACAGCGAAAACCACTGAAATAACAGTCACAATCTGCAAAGCCTCACTAATAACAGCGAAAACCAGTGAAATAACTGTGGCAATCTGCACAACCTCACTAATAACAGCGAAAACCACTGAAATAACAGTCACAATCTGCAAAGCCTCACTAATAACAGCGAAAACCAGTGAAATAACTGTGGCAATCTGCACAACCTCACTAATAACAGCGAAAACCACTGAAATAACAGTCACAATCTGCAAAGCCTCACTAATAGCAGCGAAAACCACTGAAATAACAGTCACAATCTGCAAAGCCTCACTTATAACAGCGAAAACCACTGAAATAACTGTGGCAATCTGCACAACCTCACTAATACAGCGAAAACCACTGAAATAACAGTCACAATCTGCAAAGCCTCACTAATAACAGCGAAAACCAGTGAAATAACTGTGGCAATCTGCACAACCTCACTAATAACAGCGAAAACCACTGAAATAACAGTCACAATCTGCAAAGCCTCACTAATAACAGCGAAAACCAGTGAAATAACTGTGGCAATCTGCACAACCTCACTAATAACAGCGAAAACCACTGAAATAACAGTCACAATCTGCAAAGCCTCACTAATAACAGCGAAAACCAGTGAAATAACTGTGGCAATCTGCACAACCTCACTAATAACAGCGAAAACCACTGAAATAACAGTCACAATCTGCAAAGCCTCACTAATAACAGCGAAAACCAGTGAAATAACTGTGGCAATCTGCACAACCTCACTAATAACAGCGAAAACCACTGAAATAACAGTCACAATCTGCAAAGCCTCACTAATAACAGCGAAAACCAGTGAAATAACTGTGGCAATCTGCACAACCTCACTAATAACAGCGAAAACCACTGAAATAACAGTCACAATCTGCAAAGCCTCACTAATAACAGCGAAAACCAGTGAAATAACTGTGGCAATCTGCACAACCTCACTAATAACAGCGAAAACCACTGAAATAACAGTCACAATCTGCAAAGCCTCACTAATAACAGCGAAAACCAGTGAAATAACTGTGGCAATCTGCACAACCTCACTAATAACAGCGAAAACCACTGAAATAACAGTCACAATCTGCAAAGCCTCACTAATAACAGCGAAAACCACTGAAATAACTGTGGCAATCTGCACAACCTCACTAATAACAGCGAAAACCACTGAAATAACAGTCACAATCTGCAAAGCCTCACTAATAACAGCGAAAACCAGTGAAATAACTGTGGCAATCTGCACAACCTCACTAATAACAGCGAAAACCACTGAAATAACAGTCACAATCTGCAAAGCCTCACTAATAACAGCGAAAACCAGTGAAATAACTGTGGCAATCTGCACAACCTCACTAATAACAGCGAAAACCACTGAAATAACAGTCACAATCTGCAAAGCCTCACTAATAACAGCGAAAACCAGTGAAATAACTGTGGCAATCTGCACAACCTCACTAATAACAGCGAAAACCACTGAAATAACAGTCACAATCTGCAAAGCCTCACTAATAACAGCGAAAACCAGTGAAATAACTGTGGCAATCTGCACAACCTCACTAATAACAGCGAAAACCACTGAAATAACAGTCACAATCTGCAAAGCCTCACTAATAACAGCGAAAACCAGTGAAATAACTGTGGCAATCTGCACAACCTCACTAATAACAGCGAAAACCACTGAAATAACAGTCACAATCTGCAAAGCCTCACTAATAACAGCGAAAACCAGTGAAATAACTGTGGCAATCTGCACAACCTCACTAATAACAGCGAAAACCACTGAAATAACAGTCACAATCTGCAAAGCCTCACTAATAACAGCGAAAACCAGTGAAATAACTGTGGCAATCTGCACAACCTCACTAATAACAGCGAAAACCACTGAAATAACAGTCACAATCTGCAAAGCCTCACTAATAACAGCGAAAACCAGTGAAATAACTGTGGCAATCTGCACAACCTCACTAATAACAGCGAAAACCACTGAAATAACAGTCACAATCTGCAAAGCCTCACTAATAACAGCGAAAACCACTGAAATAACAGTCACAATCTGCAAAGCCTCACTAATAACAGCGAAAACCAGTGAAATAACTGTGGCAATCTGCACAACCTCACTAATAACAGCGAAAACCACTGAAATAACAGTCACAATCTGCAAAGCCTCACTAATAACAGCGAAAACCACTGAAATAACAGTCACAATCTGCAAAGCCTCACTAATAACAGCGAAAACCAGTGAAATAACTGTGGCAATCTGCACAACCTCACTAATAACAGCGAAAACCACTGAAATAACAGTCACAATCTGCAAAGCCTCACTAATAACAGCGAAAACCAGTGAAATAACTGTGGCAATCTGCACAACCTCACTAATAACAGCGAAAACCACTGAAATAACAGTCACAATCTGCAAAGCCTCACTAATAACAGCGAAAACCAGTGAAATAACTGTGGCAATCTGCACAACCTCACTAATAACAGCGAAAACCACTGAAATAACAGTCACAATCTGCAAAGCCTCACTAATAACAGCGAAAACCAGTGAAATAACTGTGGCAATCTGCACAACCTCACTAATAACAGCGAAAACCACTGAAATAACAGTCACAATCTGCAAAGCCTCACTAATAACAGCGAAAACCACTGAAATAACAGTCACAATCTGCACAACCTCACTAATAACAGCGAAAACCACTGAAATAACAGTCACAATCTGCAAAGCCTCACTAATAACAGCGAAAACCAGTGAAATAACTGTGGCAATCTGCACAACCTCACTAATAACAGCGAAAACCACTGAAATAACGGTCACAATCTGCAAAGCCTCACTAATAACAGCGAAAACCACTGAAATAACAGTCACAATCTGCAAAGCCTCACTAATAACAGCGAAAACCAGTGAAATAACTGTGGCAATCTGCACAACCTCACTAATAACAGCGAAAACCACTGAAATAACAGTCACAATCTGCAAAGCCTCACTAATAACAGCGAAAACCAGTGAAATAACTGTGGCAATCTGCACAACCTCACTAATAACAGCGAAAACCACTGAAATAACAGTCACAATCTGCAAAGCCTCACTAATAACAGCGAAAACCAGTGAAATAACTGTGGCAATCTGCACAACCTCACTAATAACAGCGAAAACCACTGAAATAACAGTCACAATCTGCAAAGCCTCACTAATAACAGCGAAAACCAGTGAAATAACTGTGGCAATCTGCACAACCTCACTAATAACAGCGAAAACCACTGAAATAACAGTCACAATCTGCAAAGCCTCACTAATAACAGCGAAAACCACTGAAATAACAGTCACAATCTGCAAAGCCTCACTAATAACAGCGAAAACCAGTGAAATAACTGTGGCAATCTGCACAACCTCACTAATAACAGCGAAAACCACTGAAATAACAGTCACAATCTGCAAAGCCTCACTAATAACAGCGAAAACCACTGAAATAACAGTCACAATCTGCAAAGCCTCACTAATAACAGCGAAAACCAGTGAAATAACTGTGGCAATCTGCACAACCTCACTAATAACAGCGAAAACCACTGAAATAACAGTCACAATCTGCAAAGCCTCACTAATAACAGCGAAAACCAGTGAAATAACTGTGGCAATCTGCACAACCTCACTAATAACAGCGAAAACCACTGAAATAACAGTCACAATCTGCAAAGCCTCACTAATAACAGCGAAAACCAGTGAAATAACTGTGGCAATCTGCACAACCTCACTAATAACAGCGAAAACCACTGAAATAACAGTCACAATCTGCAAAGCCTCACTAATAACAGCGAAAACCAGTGAAATAACTGTGGCAATCTGCACAACCTCACTAATAACAGCGAAAACCACTGAAATAACAGTCACAATCTGCAAAGCCTCACTAATAACAGCGAAAACCACTGAAACAACAGTCACAATCTGCAAAGCCTCACTAATAACAGCGAAAACCACTGAAATAACAGTCACAATCTGCAAAGCCTCACTAATAACAGCGAAAACCAATGAAATAACTGTGGCAATCTGCACAACCTCACTAATAACAACGAAAACCACTGAAATAACAGTCACAATCTGCAAAGCCTCACTAATAACAGCGAAAACCACTGAAATAACAGTGCACAATCTGCAAAGCCTCACTAATAACAGCGAAAACCAGTGAAATAACAGTCACAATCTGCAAAGCCTCACTAATAACAGCGAAAACCAGTGAAATAACTGTGGCAATCTGCACAACCTCACTAATAACAGCGAAAACCACTGAAATAACAGTCACAATCTGCAAAGCCTCACTAATAACAGCGAAAACCAGTGAAATAACTGTGGCAATCTGCACAACCTCACTAATAACAGCGAAAACCACTGAAATAACAGTCACAATCTGCAAAGCCTCACTAATAACAGCGAAAACCACTGAAATAACAGTCACAATCTGCAAAGCCTCACTAATAACAGCGAAAACCAGTGAAATAACTGTGGCAATCTGCACAACCTCACTAATAACAGCGAAAACCACTGAAATAACAGTCACAATCTGCAAAGCCTCACTAATAACAGCGAAAACCAGTGAAATAACTGTGGCAATCTGCACAACCTCACTAATAACAGCGAAAACCACTGAAATAACAGTCACAATCTGCAAAGCCTCACTAATAACAGCGAAAACCAGTTAAATAACTGTGGCAATCTGCACAACCTCACTAATAACAGCGAAAACCACTGAAATAACAGTCACAATCTGCAAAGCCTCACTAATAACAGCGAAAACCACTGAAATAACAGTCACAATCTGCAAAGCCTCACTAATAACAGCGAAAACCAGTGAAATAACTGTGGCAATCTGCACAACCTCACTAATAACAGCGAAAACCACTGAAATAACAGTCACAATCTGCAAAGCCTCACTAATAACAGCGAAAACCAGTGAAATAACTGTGGCAATCTGCACAACCTCACTAATAACAGCGAAAACCACTGAAATAACAGTCACAATCTGCAAAGCCTCACTAATAACAGCGAAAACCACTGAAATAACAGTCACAATCTGCAAAGCCTCACTAATAACAGCGAAAACCAGTGAAATAACTGTGGCAATCTGCACAACCTCACTAATAACAGCGAAAACCACTGAAATAACAGTCACAATCTGCAAAGCCTCACTAATAACAGCGAAAACCACTGAAATAACAGTCACAATCTGCAAAGCCTCACTAATAACAGCGAAAACCAGTGAAATAACTGTGGCAATCTGCACAACCTCACTAATAACAGCGAAAACCACTGAAATAACAGTCACAATCTGCAAAGCCTCACTAATAACAGCGAAAACCAGTGAAATAACTGTGGCAATCTGCACAACCTCACTAATAACAGCGAAAACCACTGAAATAACAGTCACAATCTGCAAAGCCTCACTAATAACAGCGAAAACCAGTGAAATAACAGTCACAATCTGCAAAGCCTCACTAATAACAGCGAAAACCAGTGAAATAACTGTGGCAATCTGCACAACCTCACTAATAACAGCGAAAACCACTACCAGTGAAATAACAGTCACAATCTGCAAAGCCTCACTAATAACAGCGAAAACCAGTGAAATAACAGTCACAATCTGCAAAGCCTCACTAATAACAGCGAAAACCAGTGAAATAACAGTCACAATCTGCAAAGCCTCACTAATAACAGCGAAAACCAGTGAAATAACTGTGGCAATCTGCACAACCTCACTAATAACAGCGAAAACCACTGAAATAACAGTCACAATCTGCAAAGCCTCACTAATAACAGCGAAAACCAGTGAAATAACAGTCACAATCTGCAAAGCCTCACTAATAACAGCGAAAACCAGTGAAATAACAGTCACAATCTGCAAAGCCTCACTAATAACAGCGAAAACCAGTGAAATAACTGTGGCAATCTGCACAACCTCACTAATAACAGCGAAAACCACTGAAATAACAGTCACAATCTGCAAAGCCTCACTAATAACAGCGAAAACCAGTGAAATAACGGTGGCAATCTGCACAACCTCACTAATAACAGCGAAAACCACTGAAATAACAGTCACAATCTGCAAAGCCTCACTAATAACAGCGAAAACCACTGAAATAACAGTCACAATCTGCAAAGCCTCACTAATAACAGCGAAAACCAGTGAAATAACTGTGGCAATCTGCACAACCTCACTAATAACAGCGAAAACCACTGAAATAACAGTCACAATCTGCAAAGCCTCACTAATAACAGCGAAAACCACTGAAATAACAGTCACAATCTGCAAAGCCTCACTAATAACAGCGAAAACCAGTGAAATAACTGTGGCAATCTGCACAACCTCACTAATAACAGTCACAATCTGCAAAGCCTCACTAATAACAGCGAAAACCAGTGAAATAACTGTGGCAATCTGCACAACCTCACTAATAACAGCGAAAACCACTGAAATAACAGTCACAATCTGCAAAGCCTCACTAATAACAGCGAAAACCAGTGAAATAACAGTCACAATCTGCAAAGCCTCACTAATAACAGCGAAAACCAGTGAAATAACTGTGGCAATCTGCACAACCTCACTAATAACAGCGAAAACCACTACCAGTGAAATAACAGTCACAATCTGCAAAGCCTCACTAATAACAGCGAAAACCAGTGAAATAACAGTCACAATCTGCAAAGCCTCACTAATAACAGCGAAAACCAGTGAAATAACAGTCACAATCTGCAAAGCCTCACTAATAACAGCGAAAACCAGTGAAATAACTGTGGCAATCTGCACAACCTCACTAATAACAGCGAAAACCACTGAAATAACAGTCACAATCTGCAAAGCCTCACTAATAACAGCGAAAACCAGTGAAATAACTGTGGCAATCTGCACAACCTCACTAATAACAGCGAAAACCACTGAAATAACAGTCACAATCTGCAAAGCCTCACTAATAACAGCGAAAACCAGTGAAATAACAGTCACAATCTGCAAAGCCTCACTAATAACAGCGAAAACCACTGAAATAACAGTCACAATCTGCAAAGCCTCACTAATAACAGCGAAAACCAGTGAAATAACTGTGGCAATCTGCACAACCTCACTAATAACAGCGAAAACCACTGAAATAACAGTCACAATCTGCAAAGCCTCACTAATAACAGCGAAAACCAGTGAAATAACTGTGGCAATCTGCACAACCTCACTAATAACAGCGAAAACCACTGAAATAACAGTCACAATCTGCAAAGCCTCACTAATAACAGCGAAAACCAGTGAAATAACTGTGGCAATCTGCACAACCTCACTAATAACAGCGAAAACCACTGAAATAACAGTCACAATCTGCAAAGCCTCACTAATAACAGCGAAAACCACTGAAATAACAGTCACAATCTGCAAAGCCTCACTAATAACAGCGAAAACCAGTGAAATAACTGTGGCAATCTGCACAACCTCACTAATAACAGCGAAAACCACTACCAGTGAAATAACAGTCACAATCTGCAAAGCCTCACTAATAACAGCGAAAACCAGTGAAATAACAGTCACAATCTGCAAAGCCTCACTAATAACAGCGAAAACCAGTGAAATAACAGTCACAATCTGCAAAGCCTCACTAATAACAGCGAAAACCAGTGAAATAACAGTCACAATCTGCAAAGCCTCACTAATAACAGCGAAAACCAGTGAAATAACTGTGGCAATCTGCACAACCTCACTAATAACAGCGAAAACCACTGAAATAACAGTCACAATCTGCAAAGCCTCACTAATAACAGCGAAAACCAGTGAAATAACAGTCACAATCTGCAAAGCCTCACTAATAACAGCGAAAACCACTGAAATAACAGTCACAATCTGCAAAGCCTCACTAATAACAGCGAAAACCAGTGAAATAACTGTGGCAATCTGCACAACCTCACTAATAACAGCGAAAACCACTGAAATAACAGTCACAATCTGCAAAGCCTCACTAATAACAGCGAAAACCAGTGAAATAACTGTGGCAATCTGCACAACCTCACTAATAACAGCGAAAACCACTGAAATAACAGTCACAATCTGCAAAGCCTCACTAATAACAGCGAAAACCAGTGAAATAACTGTGGCAATCTGCACAACCTCACTAATAACAGCGAAAACCACTGAAATAACAGTCACAATCTGCAAAGCCTCACTATTAACAGCGAAAACCAGTGAAATAACTGTGGCAATCTGCACAATCTCACTAATAACAGCGAAAACCACTGAAATAACAGTCACAATCTGCAAAGCCTCACTAATAACAGCGAAAACCACTGAAATAACAGTCACAATCTGCAAAGCCTCACTAATAACAGCGAAAACCAGTGAAATAACTGTGGCAATCTGCACAACCTCACTAATAACAGCGAAAACCACTGAAATAACAGTCACAATCTGCAAAGCCTCACTAATAACAGCGAAAACCACTGAAATAACAGTCACAATCTGCAAAGCCTCACTAATAACAGCGAAAACCAGTGAAATAACTGTGGCAATCTGCACAACCTCACTAATAACAGCGAAAACCACTGAAATAACAGTCACAATCTGCAAAGCCTCACTAATAACAGCGAAAACCAGTGAAATAACAGTCACAATCTGCAAAGCCTCACTAATAACAGCGAAAACCAGTGAAATAACTGTGGCAATCTGCACAACCTCACTAATAACAGCGAAAACCACTGAAATAACAGTCACAATCTGCAAAGCCTCACTAATAACAGCGAAAACCACTGAAATAACAGTCACAATCTGCACAACCTCACTAATAACAGCGAAAACCACTGAAATAACAGTCACAATCTGCAAAGCCTCACTAATAACAGCGAAAACCAGTGAAATAACTGTGGCAATCTGCACAACCTCACTAATAACAGCGAAAACCACTGAAATAACAGTCACAATCTGCAAAGCCTCACTAATAACAGCGAAAACCACTGAAATAACAGTCACAATCTGCAAAGCCTCACTAATAACAGCGAAAACCACTGAAATAACTGTGGCAATCTGCACAACCTCACTAATAACAGCGAAAACCACTGAAATAACTGTGGCAATCTGCACAACCTCACTAATTACAGCGAAAACCACTGAAATAACTGTGGCAATCTGCACAACCTCACTAATTACAGCGAAAACCACTGAAATAACAGTCACAATCTGCAAAGCCTCACTAATAACAGCGAAAACCACTGAAATAACAGTCACAATCTGCAAAGCCTCACTAATAACAGCGAAAACCAGTGAAATAACTGTGGCAATCTGCACAACCTCACTAATAACAGCGAAAACCACTGAAATAACAGTCACAATCTGCAAAGCCTCACTAATAACAGCGAAAACCAGTGAAATAACTGTCACAATCTGCACAACCTCACTAATAACAGCGAAAACCACTGAAATAACAGTCACAATCTGCAAAGCCTCACTAATAACAGCGAAAACCAGTGAAATAACTGTGGCAATCTGCAAAGCCTCACTAATAACAGCGAAAACCAGTGAAATAACTGTGGCAATCTGCACAACCTCACTAATAACAGCGAAAACCACTGAAATAACAGTCACAATCTGCAAAGCCTCACTAATAACAGCGAAAACCACTGAAATAACAGTCACAATCTGCAAAGCCTCACTAATAACAGCGAACACCAGTGAAATAACTCTGGCAATCTGCACAATCTCACTAATAACAGCGAAAACCACTGAAATAACAGTCACAATCTGCAAAGCCTCACTAATAACAGCGAAAACCAGTGAAATAACTGTGGCAATCTGCACAACCTCACTAATAACAGCGAAAACCACTGAAATAACAGTCACAATCTGCAAAGCCTCACTAATAACAGCGAAAACCAGTGAAATAACAGTCACAATCTGCAAAGCCTCACTAATAACAGCGAAAACCAGTGAAATAACTGTGGCAATCTGCACAACCTCACTAATAACAGCGAAAACCAGTGAAATAACTGTGGCAATCTGCACAACCTCACTAATAACAGCGAAAACCACTGAAATAACAGTCACAATCTGCAAAGCCTCACTAATAACAGCGAAAACCAGTGAAATAACTGTGGCAATCTGCAAAGCCGCACTAATAACAGCGAAAACCACTGAAATAACAGTCACAATCTGCAAAGCCTCACTAATAACAGCGAAAACCAGTGAAATAACTGTGGCAATCTGCACAACCTCACTAATAACAGCGAAAACCACTGAAATAACAGTCACAATCTGCAAAGCCTCACTAATAACAGCGAAAACCAGTGAAATAACTGTGGCAATCTGCACAACCTCACTAATAACAGCGAAAACCACTGAAATAACAGTCACAATCTGCAAAGCCTCACTAATAACAGCGAAAACCAGTGAAATAACTGTGGCAATCTGCACAACCTCACTAATAACAGCGAAAACCACTGAAATAACAGTCACAATCTGCAAAGCCTCACTAATAACAGCGAAAACCAGTGAAATAACTGTGGCAATCTGCAAAGCCTCACTAATAACAGCGAAAACCACTGAAATAACAGTCACAATCTGCAAAGCCTCACTAATAACAGCGAAAACCAGTGAAATAACTGTGGCAATCTGCACAACCTCACTAATAACAGCGAAAACCACTGAAATAACAGTCACAATCTGCAAAGCCTCACTAATAACAGCGAAAACCAGTGAAATAACTGTGGCAATCTGCACAATCTCACTAATAACAGCGAAAACCACTGAAATAACAGTCACAATCTGCAAAGCCTCACTAATAACAGCGAAAACCACTGAAATAACAGTCACAATCTGCAAAGCCTCACTAATAATAGCGAAAACCAGTGAAATAACAGTCACAATCTGCAAAGCCTCACTAATAACAGCGAAAACCAGTGAAATAACTGTGGCAATCTGCACAACCTCACGAATAACAGCGAAAACCACTGAAATAACAGTCACAATCTGCAAAGCCTCACTAATAACAGCGAAAACCACTGAAATAACAGTCACAATCTGCAAAGCCTCACTAATAACAGCGAAAACCAGTGAAATAACTGTGGCAATCTGCACAACCTCACTAATAACAGCGAAAACCACTGAAATAACAGTCACAATCTGCAAAGCCTCACTAATAACAGCGAAAACCAGTGAAATAACTGTGGCAATCTGCACAACCTCACTAATAACAGCGAAAACCAGTGAAATAACTGTGGCAATCTGCACAACCTCACTAATAACAGCGAAAACCACTGAAATAACAGTCACAATCTGCAAAGCCTCACTAATAACAGCGAAAACCAGTGAAATAACTGTGGCAATCTGCAAAGCCTCACTAATAACAGCGAAAACCACTGAAATAACAGTCACAATCTGCAAAGCCTCACTAATAACAGCGAAAACCAGTGAAATAACTGTGGCAATCTGCACAACCTCACTAATAACAGCGAAAACCACTGAAATAACAGTCACAATCTGCAAAGCCTCACTAATAACAGCGAAAACCAGTGAAATAACTGTGGCAATCTGCACAACCTCACTAATAACAGCGAAAACCACTGAAATAACAGTCACAATCTGCAAAGCCTCACTAATAACAGCGAAAACCAGTGAAATAACTGTGGCAATCTGCACAACCTCACTAATAACAGCGAAAACCACTGAAATAACAGTCACAATCTGCAAAGCCTCACTAATAACAGCGAAAACCAGTGAAATAACTGTGGCAATCTGCAAAGCCTCACTAATAACAGCGAAAACCACTGAAATAACAGTCACAATCTGCAAAGCCTCACTAATAACAGCGAAAACCAGTGAAATAACTGTGGCAATCTGCACAACCTCACTAATAACAGCGAAAACCACTGAAATAACAGTCACAATCTGCAAAGCCTCACTAATAACAGCGAAAACCAGTGAAATAACTGTGGCAATCTGCACAATCTCACTAATAACAGCGAAAACCACTGAAATAACAGTCACAATCTGCAAAGCCTCACTAATAACAGCGAAAACCACTGAAATAACAGTCACAATCTGCAAAGCCTCACTAATAATAGCGAAAACCAGTGAAATAACAGTCACAATCTGCAAAGCCTCACTAATAACAGCGAAAACCAGTGAAATAACTGTGGCAATCTGCACAACCTCACGAATAACAGCGAAAACCACTGAAATAACAGTCACAATCTGCAAAGCCTCACTAATAACAGCGAAAACCACTGAAATAACAGTCACAATCTGCAAAGCCTCACTAATAACAGCGAAAACCAGTGAAATAACTGTGGCAATCTGCACAACCTCACTAATAACAGCGAAAACCACTGAAATAACAGTCACAATCTGCAAAGCCTCACTAATAACAGCGAAAACCAGTGAAATAACTGTGGCAATCTGCACAACCTCACTAATAACAGCGAAAACCACTGAAATAACAGTCACAATCTGCAAAGCCTCACTAATAACAGCGAAAACCAGTGAAATAACTGTGGCAATCTGCAAAGCCTCACTAATAACAGCGAAAACCACTGAAATAACAGTCACAATCTGCAAAGCCTCACTAATAACAGCGAAAACCAGTGAAATAACTGTGGCAATCTGCACAACCTCACTAATAACAGCGAAAACCACTGAAATAACCGTCACAATCTGCAAAGCCTCACTAATAACAGTGAAAACCAGTGAAATAACTGTGGCAATCTGCACAACCTCACTAATAACAGCGAAAACCACTGAAATAACAGTCACAATCTGCAAAGCCTCACTAATAACAGCGAAAACCAGTGAAATAACTGTGGCAATCTGCACAACCTCACTAATAACAGCGAAAACCACTGAAATAACAGTCACAATCTGCAAAGCCTCACTAATAACAGCGAAAACCAGTGAAATAACTGTGGCAATCTGCACAACCTCACTAATAACAGCGAAAACCACTGAAATAACAGTCACAATCTGCAAAGCCTCACTAATAACAGCGAAAACCAGTGAAATAACTGTGGCAATCTGCACAACCTCACTAATAACAGCGAAAACCACTGAAATAACAGTCACAATCTGCAAAGCCTCACTAATAACAGCGAAAACCACTGAAATAACAGTCACAATCTGCAAAGCCTCACTAATAACAGCGAAAACCAGTGAAATAACTGTGGCAATCTGCACAACCTCACTAATAACAGCGAAAACCACTGAAATAACAGTCACAATCTGCAAAGCCTCACTAATAACAGCGAAAACCAGTGAAATAACTGTGGCAATCTGCACAATCTCACTAATAACAGCGAAAACCACTGAAATAACAGTCACAATCTGCAAAGCCTCACTAATAACAGCGAAAACCACTGAAATAACAGTCACAATCTGCAAAGCCTCACTAATAACAGCGAAAACCAGTGAAATAACTGTGGCAATCTGCACAACCTCACTAATAACAGCGAAAACCACTGAAATAACAGTCACAATCTGCAAAGCCTCACTAATAACAGCGAAAACCAGTGAAATAACTGTGGCAATCTGCACAACCTCACTAATAACAGCGAAAACCACTGAAATAACAGTCACAATCTGCAAAGCCTCACTAATAACAGCGAAAACCTTTGAAATAACAGTCACAATCTGCAAAGCCTCACTAATAACAGCGAAAACCAGTGAAATAACTGTGGCAATCTGCACAATCTCACTAATAACAGCGAAAACCACTGAAATAACAGTCACAATCTGCAAAGCCTCACTAATAACAGCGAAAACCAGTGAAATAACTGTGGCAATCTGCACAACCTCACTAATAACAGCGAAAACCACTGAAATAACAGTCACAATCTGCAAAGCCTCACTAATAACAGCGAAAACCAGTGAAATAACTGTGGCAATCTGCACAACCTCACTTATAACAGCGAAAACCACTGAAATAACAGTCACAATCTGCAAAGCCTCACTAATAACAGCGAAAACCACTGAAATAACAGTCACAATCTGCAAAGCCTCACTAATAACAGCGAAAACCAGTGAAATAACTGTGGCAATCTGCACAACCTCACTAAAAACAGCGAAAACCACTGAAATAACAGTCACAATCTGCAAAGCCTCACTAATAACAGCGAAAACCAGTGAAATAACTGTGGCAATCTGCACAACCTCACTAATAACAGCGAAAACCACTGAAATAACAGTCACAATCTGCAAAGCCTCACTAATAACAGCGAAAACCAGTGAAATAACTGTGGCAATCTGCACAACCTCACTAATAACAGCGAAAACCACTGAAATAACAGTCACAATCTGCAAAGCCTCACTAATAACAGCGAAAACCAGTGAAATAACTGTGGCAATCTGCACAACCTCACTAATAACAGCGAAAACCACTGAAATAACAGTCACAATCTGCAAAGCCTCACTAATAACAGCGAAAACCAGTGAAATAACTGTGGCAATCTGCACAATCTCACTAATAACAGCGAAAACCACTGAAATAACAGTCACAATCTGCAAAGCCTCACTAATAACAGCGAAAACCACTGAAATAACAGTCACAATCTGCAAAGCCTCACTAATAACAGCGAAAACCAGTGAAATAACTGTGGCAATCTGCACAACCTCACTAATAACAGCGAAAACCACTGAAATAACAGTCACAATCTGCAAAGCCTCACTAATAACAGCGAAAACCAGTGAAATAACTGTGGCAATCTGCACAACCTCACTAATAACAGCGAAAACCACTGAAATAACAGTCACAATCTGCAAAGCCTCACTAATAACAGCGAAAACCACTGAAATAACAGTCACAATCTGCAAAGCCTCACTAATAACAGCGAAAACCAGTGAAATAACTGTGGCAATCTGCACAATCTCACTAATAACAGCGAAAACCACTGAAATAACAGTCACAATCTGCAAAGCCTCACTAATAACAGCGAAAACCAGTGAAATAACTGTGGCAATCTGCACAACCTCACTAATAACAGCGAAAACCACTGAAATAACAGTCACAATCTGCAAAGCCTCACTAATAACAGCGAAAACCAGTGAAATAACTGTGGCAATCTGCACAACCTCACTAATAACAGCGAAAACCACTGAAATAACAGTCACAATCTGCAAAGCCTCACTAATAACAGCGAAAACCACTGAAATAACAGTCACAATCTGCAAAGCCTCACTAATAACAGCGAAAACCAGTGAAATAACTGTGGCAATCTGCACAACCTCACTAATAACAGCGAAAACCACTGAAATAACAGTCACAATCTGCAAAGCCTCACTAATAACAGCGAAAACCAGTGAAATAACTGTGGCAATCTGCACAACCTCACTAATAACAGCGAAAACCAGTGAAATAACTGTGGCAATCTGCACAATCTCACTAATAACAGCGAAAACCACTGAAATAACAGTCACAATCTGCAAAG
>CAXASF010000666.1:60000-65000 GCA_963971475.1 Chrysops caecutiens | reverse complement strand
CGCGAATTCATTATAGCTTCTATTTGTGCTACAATTGTCGAGAGCTGCTCGTAGGTGCGCTTGGTTTCGCCAATCAGTCGCTTCAGGTGGTACTTCATTGACTTTACGGCTGCTTCGGCTTTTCCAGAAAAATGAGGGGCTGATGGCGGGTTAAATTTCCACTTTGTGCCATCTGAGGCGATGAGGGAAGAAATGCGGTGGATTTCGATTGAATGTTGTGCGAAGAGTTTTTTGAGCTCCTTATCTGCTCCTTGAAATGTCGTTCCGCAATCGCTGGTAATGGTAGCACAGATACCACGTCTTGAAGTGAATCTTTTATATGATGCTACAAAGGCTTCACTGGATTAATTGCTGACGATTTCTAGATGTACAGCGGAAGTGGAAAAGCACACAAAGACAGCAATCCAAGCTTTGTAGAGCCGTGCTTTCCCTTGCCATGTCTTTAGGGTGAATGGTCCCGCGTAATCGACTCCGGAATGTAGAAATGGACGCGATGGAATGACTCGGGATGGTGGGAGCTGTCTCATTAGATATTGTGCATGCTGCCGTCGGTGTCTAGAGCAAGTAACGCATTTCAAAATAACTGATTTTACTGGAAGTCTTCCTCTAACTACCCAATATTTTTGACGAAGATATGATAGGGTGTCTCGCGTGGCTCCTTGGAGCGTTTTTTGATGAGCGTCTTCAATTATAAGATTTGAAACATTTGCGTGCCGTGGAAGTATGCATGGATGTTTTGTGTCTTCACTCAATAGTGCGTTCTTTAAACGACCTCCAACTCGTAGAATCTCGTATTTATCTAAAAATGGGCACAGTCGCACGAGTGAGCTGTTGCGTGGTAAGTCCTTTTCCTGCTTTAGAGATTGGATCTCTTTGTGGAAGTGTATAGCCTGAAAATGTTTTACAATAAACCTCATAGCAGTGTTGAGTTCCTCGGGAGTTAAAGGGTTTTTTAGAGCTGGCGCAGGTCGCCGACGAATGAGAGCCACCATTCGTTGACACCAAGCAACAATTCTGACCAGTTTTCTCCATGAAGAATATCGGATCATTAGATCCCATGGTTGAATAGCCTTGATATGATTCGTTGAATAGGATTTAGTCTCCAAGTCGTGGTTCGTAGTTGGGTTGGGGGGTGATTTTGGCCACTGGGTGTAGTCTTGTGATAGCCATTTTGGCCCGGTCCACCACAGGGAGCGGCTTTTCAGCTCTTCGGCCGATAGGCCTCGAGTAGCACAATCGGCAGGATTTGACTTTCCATCTATATGATGCCACTGCGCTAATGGGAACGATTCTTGTATGACACAGACTCGATTGTGCACAAAGTCTTTCCATTTTGATGGATGATTACTAATCCAAATGTGCACAATCGTTGAGTCTGTCCATTGATGGCATTGAGATGCATTTAGTTTCAAAACCTGTTGACAATGCTTGACTAGTTTGGCAAGCATTACAGCTGCAGATAATTCAAGCCTTGGGATCGTCATCCTCTTTAATGGAGCCACTTTAGTTTTTGAGCATAGTAATTTCGATACGCTTGTTCCATTATTCGAAGTTCTGATGAACACTGCTGCTGCCATTGCCACTTGTGAAGCGTCGGAAAAGCCATGAATTTCAATTTGACTTGACGAGAGCATTCCAATACATCTAGGAATGTGAATCGTATCCAATCCTTCAAGATAGTTTTCTAGTTGAACCCATGTGTTTCTTTGACCTTCAGGAAGCTGCTCATCCCATGTAAGTTTTACCGCCCAGAGTTCTTGCATGAAAATTTTCAGCCTTATAAAAATTGGTGCTAATAGTCCTAGTGGATCAAATAGTTGAGCAATTTTAGAAAGGACACTTCGTTTGGATATCGTTCTTCTTGTTGGAGACGAGAATTTGAATTGTAGGACGTCATTTGCGTGGTTCCAAGATAGTCCTAGGGCTCGGACTTCTTCATTTTGAAGTAGGATGGGTGCTGCGGAAGCTTGATCTTTCACAGGAATTTTTGATAGAACTTCGTATTTATTGCTTACCCACTTCTTGAGAGGAAATCCGCCCGCCATGCATATTTGTTTTAATTGAAGCGATTTCTCTTGAGCTTCTTCAATGAAGTCAGATCCCCCAAATATGTCGTCTACATATCTTCCATATTTCAAAGTGTCGATAGCTTGAGGAAAATTTTCTCCTTCGTCTTTTATCAATTGGTGCATCGTCCGGAGAGCTTGAAAAGGTGCACATGCCAGCCCATATGTCACAGTTGTCAGCTGATATTTCACAATGCGACCCTCTTCTCTCCACAGAATCCGTTGATAATCCCAGTCGTCAGCATGGATATTAATTTGCCGATACATTTTTTCAATATCGGCTGAAAAAGTGTATTTGAATCGTCTAAACCATAAAAGCACATCGAATAGGTCGACTTGCTGTTTTGCTCCAGTGTGTAGCAGTTCGTTCAGGGGTTTTCCATTGGGTACTCGACATGAGCCATTGAACACCACTCGTAATTTTGTTGTCGTGCTTGACTCTCGTAGTACTCCATGATGAGGCAAATAAAATCCTTGAGCTGGGTCGCAAAGTTGGTTGGAAGCTTTAATCATGTGTTTCAAACGCATGTATTCCTCGATAAAGGCGGAATAATCATTGAAGAGCTCAGAATTTCTTTCAAATTTGGATGCAAGATGGTGCAGTGCTCGTTGAGACGGAATGGTCGAGTTTCCTAGTTGTTCCGGTGACGTTTTGAATGGGAGTCTTAACACATATCGACCAGTTGAGTCCCGTTGATGTGTTGAAACAAAGTGGTCTTCGCATAACTGATCCTCTACTGACAGAAGTGTTGAATTTTGATGGGGTAATTCTTCCTGCGTCCAAAATTTCTCCAGAGTTTTGTTTAATTCTTGATCGATCAAACAATGATGAATCGCGGCTTTTGTTGAATAGATGGTATTGACAGGGCCAGAAATTACCCACCCTAATTTTGTGAGTTGAGCTACTGGGGTATTCATGGGTCCTTTAATTATCGAACCTTCCAATAATTGCCCGTAATAGTCGGCTCCAATAATTACATCAATTTCCTTTCTTGTGTTGTATGCTGGATCTGCTAATTGTAAGTTTTTTAAATGATCCCATGACACTGGAGCAGGCTGACCAGATGATGGTAAAATGGAAGTAAGTTTAGGGAGGATAAATGCTTGAATTTCGATGCTAATCGACGAGTCAAAGTGTGGAGTGAGGACTAAGTCAACTTTTCCCTTAGTTCTTCCAGCTTGGTTCTCGCCCACACCAATGATCGAAATGGATGATTTTTGACGAGGAAGTTGTAAAGTTTGAACAATGCGTTCTGAAATTAATGATATTTCAGAACCTTGGTCGAGTAATGCCCAAATTGTCCGCTGGTCTCCATGTTCAGTTTTTATGACAGCTTTGGCAGTTGCGAGTAGAACAGTCGTTGTATCTTGGCTTCGGGTGCAGGCATGATTGACCTGTTTACTAGGAGATGAGTCCGTCTCTACTGTTGATGTTAGTGTTGACTTTTGTTCCGACAGATGAAGTCTTGTGTGATGTTTGTTTCCACAGTTTCTGCATCGACTGGTCGATTGACATTTTGCCACCTTATGACTACCAAGGCAGTTAAAACAGAGATTATTTGACGTAACGAAGTCTCGTCGCTGTTTTGTTGATTTTGCAAGAAATGAGTCGCACTGATACAGTCGATGATTCTGCGAGCAAATGAGGCAAGATGATGTGGATCCAATGTAATGAGTTCGAGCAGTAGTGTTTTGATGACCCATGTTGAACTTATAACTTGGTGCCGTTTGTGAATTTTCAAATGATTGTAGTGACAACAGCCTCGATTCAAGGAAATCTTTAAGTTGATGCCAAGTGGGTGTAGATTTCGTAGCTCCAAGGTGAATTTCCCAGGCTTTTATAGATTCTGGATCTAAGCGTTGCACCATCATGAACACCAGAAAGTCGTCATAGTACTGGACTGGTCGATTTAGTGAATCTAGTGTTCGATAAACTTCATTGAATGACATGTATAAATGTTCCAACTCTTTTGATGAGTCCTTGGTCATTTTCTTCTGCGCGAACAGCATCTTAAGGGAGGAATTTACGAGGCGTCGTTCATTCTCATAAAACGCAATTACACTGTCCCATGCTGGTTGAAAATTATCTGCAATTAAATCAGTACCTTTGAGAAGAAATGCTGCAGGCCCAATGAGACTTGTTTTCAGATACTGCAGTTTTGCGACATCATCAATAAACTGGTTGGAATAGACAAGAGATATATAAAGCCCCTTGAAAGAAAGCCATTCTGATGATGTGCCGTTGAATTTAGGGAGGTCGATACGTGGAAGCCGCGGCTGTAGGCGCTGAATTGACCCCATAAATGATGTACTACCTTCTTCCATTTGTTGTCCCGATGAAAACGACGTAGTTGGTAGTGATGATTTTTCCTGTAGCACATCCTTCATCATTTCAGTAGTTTCAAGATATGTCTCATAAGTGCTATTATAATGACCACTGATGAAATACGAACGTTCCTTTATGGAATTGCGTGTATGAAAATCGACTTGAGACAAGGCTAATTCAATGGCTTGATGATTCAGATCGAATTGATGCCATTGTTCCTCTACGGCTACTATGCGATTTTGGATTCTCGTCAATGTAAGATTGCTCCGTCCGATCTTTAACAAATTAGAATACGCCGTTTGAATTCTTTCGCGGGTTGATTTCTGCTGATTCACGCGGTAATGAATGTGTTCAGCCCTCATGATGTTATGGTGATGATATCGAAGTTTTACGGTTTACGTATAGATCAAAACAGTTTATAACTTTTATGTTTGGAATTCTAGAAGAGAATGAATTTCTTACCAAAACAGTTCGTTGAAGTAACCGCGGTCCCTACGACTTCGATCAAGCATAGTTGGCCATGTTCTTACCTCGGCATCAAGCAAATGTCTAACAATTATTTATTAAAACAAGGTAGGTCATGCAAAAATTACTTAAATTGTCTTCAA
>CAXASF010000666.1:50000-52500 GCA_963971475.1 Chrysops caecutiens | reverse complement strand
CAATGCGGCTACCCCCATCCACATGGACATCAGTACAATCGAGGCCATGGTTCAGCCCTTCACAGGAGATAATACTTATGATGTGTTGAAATGGATTGACGATTTGGAAGACGCGTTCAACATATTACAGTTCGACGAACGAGCCAAATTCGTTGGTATGAGACGGCTATTAAATGGTACAGCAAAGATATATGCGCGGACGATCGCTTTTCACTCATATAGTGAATTAAGAGCTGCTTTAATCGATGAATTTGGTGAACAATACACCACAAGCGAAGTCTATAATCAACTACGGTGCCGACGTTTAAGATCTGGAGAAAGTGTACATCGTTATGTGCTTGAAATGCAAGAAATTAGTGCGAGAGGTAACATCCCTGAGACTGAGGTGGTTGACATGATCATTGAGGGGATCGGCGATACATCGTTTGAAGCAACTATCCTCTATAATGCCAACACTATTAAAGAACTGAAGACTTTGATAAAAAGGTATGAGCGCAAACTTGCTTGCCGCTCTTCTGACGTACGCACAACCAGAAGATCTTCCTTCCCCACTCCGCCACAGCTTTACCTTCCACCTGCCAGGAAAATGACAATCAACGCCAACCCGGGAAATAAACCTACTCCGATGCCTTCCACTAGCAAACAAGATGATGACGCCATCCGATGTTTTAATTGCTCAAGGTTTGGGCATTACCAAAGCCAGTGCCCTAAGCCCAGACGCCCTGAGGGTTCTTGCTTCAAGTGTGGATCGATGGAACATGTGTATAAGAACTGCCCTAACCGTTCGACGAAGATTGCTGCTTGTGCTACCCGACAACCTGAAGTTGAGGACACTGACGATTCTTCCGGAAGTTCCGACTTGTGTAGGAAAATTGGGACATTAAACTCGGTAAGTGTTGCCATTGGTTCATCAAATAAAATGCATTCACATGTGGTTTCTCTTTTTGATTCCGGTAGCCCTAAGAGCTTTATTGTAGAATCACTTGTGCCTTCCACACATAGAAGTAAAATGAAACCTTCTAAATACCGCGGCCTGGGAAACCAGATTATTATGACTTCCGGAAAGATTTGCTGTTCATTGAAATTTCAAAATGTTAGAACTAAGCATCATTTTATAATTTTGCCTAAAGGTTCTTCTTCCTATCCGATGATTATAGGAAGGGACCTTCTATTTAAATTGCATATCCACCTTTGTCACATTTTTTACAAATATACTAAAAATGAATTACTAGGTTTAAGTCAAAATAAAAATGAAATAAAACCACATGTGTCTGCTATTGTTAATAAGTTAAATTTGGCAAGGGGTAGTGTTGTTGGAAACGAGCAATCGTCAAAAACCTTCTGTCCCCAACCGGACAATCCTAAATTAGATCTTGTGAATCGTGATAAGTTGCTGATTGATTCCAGTGATTCGGCCTTCGAACAAATGTGCGCTATTGGTCTTCCTTCAGAGTCGGTTATAGATATAAACCCTCGGCTCTCACTAAGCCAAACTGAGACTTTCCTTAGTGCAATTAACCAATACAATAAAGAGATGCCTTTGGATCAAACTATTCATAATGACTTTACGATGAAAATTAGCCTTTTGCATGACACACCTATTTACTGCCGTCCCCGCCGTTTGTCACACTTTGAACGAGGTGAAGTTCAGAAAATAGTAGATGACTTACTTAAGAGAAACATTATTCGACCAAGTAATTCTCCTTATGCTTCGGCCCTTGTATTAGTCCGCAAAAAGAACGGAGAAATTCGTAAGTGCGTAGACTATCGCCCATTAAATAAAATTACTATTAGGGACAACTTTCCACTTCCATTAATAGATGACTGCCTTGAACATTTGGGGGGAAAAAACTTCTTCACTTTGATTGATCTTAAGAGTGGATTTCATCAAATAAGGATGCATGGGGACTCGATTAAATACACTTCTTTCGTCACACCTGATGGTCAATATGAGTATTTGAGGATGCCATTTGGACTTAAGAATGCTCCTTCCGAATTCCAACGTTATATTAGTAACGTCTTTAGGAAACTGATTAGAAACAAGATGCTAGTAGTATACTTGGATGATATATTGATTGCTTCCGAAGATTTTGACACTCATATAGAAACTGTGATTGAAGTCTTAGGTCTTCTGAAACAATATGGGTTGGAATTGCAACTTAAGAAATGTAAATTCGCTTATGATGAACTTGATTACTTAGGATATCGCGCTAATGCTAAAGGAATCCGACCAAGTGACACGCACTTGCTGGCCATTAAAAATTATCCTATGCCCCAGGATAGAAAACAATTAGAACGTTGCTTAGGACTCTTTTCGTACTTCCGACGGTTTGTTAGCTCATTCTCTGTCCTGGCTAAACCAATGACCCAACTACTGCGAAAAGTTGTCCCTTATGATTTTGGTACTGCTTGTGTTGAGGCCTTTAGAACCCTTCAGCAAACTCTCCTTAAGTCACCAGTACTCTCAATATATAAACCTGGTGCAGAGACTGAATTACAC
>CAXASF010000666.1:35000-42500 GCA_963971475.1 Chrysops caecutiens | reverse complement strand
GGCTGTGTCCAGCATGCAGAGTGGTCGGTAATTGGATGGAGTGCCGGCTTGTCCTTTACCTTTGTCGATAAGCATGAGTCTCTGCATCTTCCATCTTTCGTCAAATACTCCCTCTTTGAGGCACGAGTTGTACATATTTAGTAGGAGACCTGGGCATTGAGAAGCTGCGATTTTGAGCACCTCTGCGGGGATTCCATC
The DNA here is from genome assembly GCA_963971475.1 of Chrysops caecutiens. NCBI lineage: Eukaryota > Metazoa > Arthropoda > Insecta > Diptera > Tabanidae > Chrysops > Chrysops caecutiens. Next base: position 42,302 of record CAXASF010000666.1, on the reverse strand, counting down.
AGGTCCTGGAGCTTTCCCTGGCTGAAGCGAGCTGGCAGCGATCTGAAGTTCCTCGACGCTGAAAAGCGGTATTAGATTGGCGGGTATTTCATCTTGTGGGTCCACCGGTCTTGGAGGGTGGGTTGGGAATAAGGCGTCAACTATTCTGGTCATGGTTCTAGCATCTTGGGTTGCACAGGGAAGTCTAGTCGTGAGTTTCTTCATTACTATCCGGTATCCTAGACCCCATGGATCCGCGTCTGCTTCTTTAATAAGGTTGTTCCAGCAGGCAATCCTGCTTTGCTTTATGGACCGTCTTAATTCTTTCTTTTCCTCCTTGTATTCAGCCGACAGGGTAGCTACTTCAGGCTTTAGCCTGGCCCTTTGGGCAAGTCGTCTTTTTCTCAAGCAATCCTTCCGTAAGCTTGCTATTTCGTTGTTCCACCAATAGACCGCCTTTTTGCCGTTTCGCGGGGCAATCCTCCGAGGCATGGCAGCATCACAGGCATCGTTTAATAAGCGCATTGTGACTTCGACTTTATTCCTGGCGTCATAGGCATGATAGGCGTGATCCCGTGTAATACTCGCAGCGCCCCTGGTGATATGGGCTGTCAATCTAGCTATGTTTAATTTCCTGACATTCCACTCCTTACGGTGGTGCTTGTGCGCCGCTAATTGGTTCGGCTCTCTTTCGTTCCCTAGTACCATTGATATATACTGATGATCACTGCCAGTGTAATCCTCAATAACACACCATTTGTGCATTAATGGCGCGGCACATTCCGATACTAAGGTTATGTCTGGGATCGTTTCTTTATATCCCGGTCGCCTAAATGTGGAGGTACTACCTATGTTTTGTACTGTTAGGCCCAGTCTGGCAGCCATAGCAAGGATGTATTTCCCTCTGCTGTCAGTTTCAGTCATGCCCCAAGCTGGTGCTTTAGCATTAAAATCACCCGCGATTATGATGTTACCATTCATTTCCCTGATGGTGTCCTCTAGGTCGTCGATTTTTGAACGAAATTGTGTTTTGCTCTCGTTTGGGGTTAAATAACAGCTGAATATGGTATATTTTGTGCTTTTTATCCAGACGAAACTGTCTTTACATCCATGCTCCATTACTGGTAGTTTCGGCGTGTCCTTGACCCAGATGGCTGCTGTGTTGCTCGTGTCTGTGTACCATCCTTGGGTGCGTCGATTCGCGTACTGCTCGCTGATGACGGCTACTGTTGTTTGATGTTCTATCACAAGTTGGTTGAGAAGTTGGTCAGCAGTTCGGCTCCTGTTAAGATTTCCCTGTAGGATCCTGATCATTTCCGTTTTTGCATATTGTTCTCGAGTGCAATTCGATACGCTTTGCAGCCTGCCGAGCCCGCCGTGTGTAGCAGAAGCTTTTCCTCTACCATGAGGTCTGCGCACAGGACGCATTTTCTTACCTCGTTTGTGCAAATGCGCGCGATGTGGTTATTATCCCCACATTTATAGCATGTTGTACTCCTATCTGGACCGTTACATTGGCGAGATATATGTCCGTAACCCAGGCACCTGAAGCAGCGGATGATCGTATTCCTGTTGCGGATACGGCAAACGACCCATCCAACTTTGATCTTCGATACTTCGAGAAGTTTTTCCGCGTCCTGGTTATCTAATTCTAGGAGAGCCATCTTCTGCCCTCTTGTGTTCGGGCCTAGGATTGTTACTTTCCAAGGGGGATCTGCTGGCTTGAGCAAAGTTTTAAGGCTTTCCTCTATATCTTCCTTTTCAGCACAGGCATCGAGGTCTCGGATTTCTAGCGTAGTGCGCGTCCCAATCTCTCGCACTCTGCCGATCTCTCCTATCGCATTTTTTACGGCGAGCCGGAATTGTCTGGTGTTTTTCGAAATTCTGTCTAGGACCAGCAGCACGTCTCCCGCTTTCGTCTTTCGTATAGTTTGTACCCTCGTTTCTGTTGCCTCCGGATTGATTTCCTTTTTCATCGTGGACAGAACGTCCGCATAAGATTTGTTTTCCGCAGGCCTGATCAATATTACTTCCTGAGGGGTCTTGTTCTCTGTGAGTGTTCGCTGTGTCACGTGGGGCTTCGTCTGATCACCACATGTTGCAGAGGTCGCTGTTTCTGGTCCCCCTTGTTTTCCATTAATAGGCCGGGGGCGGTTTCTCTTCCTGGACACCTTCCAATTTTCTGTTTCGGCCGTGTGAGCGTTCTCAGTCTCCGGTTCTTTTTCCCGCAGCTTTTTTTCGTTCTTCTTTTCGATCGGGCTCGAGGCTATTCGTTTTGCTATGTGAGGGGTACCACTAGTACGGTTATTGTCCTTCTCAGCGTCCTTGCGTTCCTTTGCTCGTTTTACTTCTTCTTCCGTATTTCGCCAGGTCTTTCTGCATGCTGCGATAACATCGAAGAGCTCCTCAAGCTCGTCGGCGCTATCCTGCACCGTTTTTGAAATATTTTTTTGTTTTTTCATTGCCAATTTCATACTTTCTAATGCACGTCGACAGCTGGCCAACGCCGCATCCTCTTCCTCTCTATATTTCAAAATCAATTGTTGTCGCGGAGAGTGATCTAATCCATCATGTCGTAACTTGCTGGTAGGCGTTTTTTCTGCTACATCAGCTAATTGAGAGTGCGGATTATTATTTCCGCTAGTCTGTTGTGGTGGTGTGCGCGTCACCAGGCGGCTTCTACAGAATGCTTGGGTAGGGGTTACCCCTTCTGGCTCTACTTGGTCGATCTTTTCTACCCTGCTTTCTTGTTCGATTCTTGTTTGTTGTTTATTCTTATTTGCACAGCAAATAAGAATAATAATAATAATAATAATAATAATAATAATAATAATAATAATAATAATAATAATAATAATATTAGTAATAATAATAATAAATATAATAATAATAATAATAATAATAATAATAGTAATAATAATAATAATAATAATAATAATAATAATAATAGTAATAATAATAATAATAATAAAAATAATAATAATAATAATAATAATAATAATAATAATAATAATAATAATAATACTAGTAATAATAATAATAAATATAATAATAATAATAATAATAATAATAATAGTAATAATAATAATAATAATAATAATAATAATAATAATAATAATAATAATCATAATAATAATAATAATAAAAAAAAAAAAAATAATAATAATAATAATAATAATAATAATAATAATAATAATAATAGTAATAATAATAATAATAATATTTATAATAATAATTATAATAATAATGATAATAATAATAATAAAAATAAAAATAATAATACTAATAATTATAATAATAATAATAATAATAATAATAATAATAATAATAATCATAATAATAATAATAATAATAATAATAATAATAATAATAATAATAATAATAATAATAATAATAATAATAGTTATAATAATAATAATAATAATAATAATAATAATAATAATAATAATAATAATAACATTAATAATATTTTTTTTTTTTTTTTTTTTTTCTTGGGGTTAAAAATGCCTACGCATCGTCACAACCAGGCGTCCCAAATTGTGGTATGTCCGACTTGCACGGACTAAAAACATTCCCCTTGGTTTCTTTCAGACCGATTCTGACCCGGAACTACGGTGGCATTGCATCAGGCCAGGGTCTGCTTATTGTCGTCATGACATTTCTTCTATTGACCTGCGTCCAGGTCTTGTTTCTTTTTCCTCAAGATATTTTCAGTGAATCTCGTGATTGCGTTCCAGTTTTCCTCACTTTTGAGCATGATTGGTATGAGATTATCCGCATTAATGTTTCCTATAAGTGTTTCTAGCGAGATTCTTTCATTGCACCACTTCAAGCAGTTGAATACTGTGTGTTCTGCGTCATCGATTGTCGCGTCTCCATAAATGCAGTTTGGGGTTTCCGCTTTCCCTATTTGATGTAGGTATTCTTGGAAATAACCATGTCCTGACAGAAACTGGGTGACGTAGTAATTTACTTCTCCAAAGTCGCGGCTTAACCAAGCATTTAAATCCTTTATTAGCCGATAGGTCCATCTTCCGGTGGTGTCGGTGTCCCACGTATGTTGCCACTTTCGCAGTGTTTCACGTCGCATTTCCATTTTATCTGTACTTATATTATTAGATTCTTTTTGTTCCCAGGATTTTTTCCGCTCTTCAGCTAGAAAGTGGATAGGGATTGTTCCGCTAATGACAAAGACTGCCGATTCTGATACCGTTCGATAGGCATGCGCAACTCTCAGTGCCGCAGTTCGTTGAACTGACAGTAGTACTTTCCTTCTGTATTCAGCTTTTAATGCGTGCGCCCATACTTCGCAGCCGTATAAAATAATGGAGTTGGTCGTATCCATTATCAGCTTCCGTTTGTTCTGCGTGTGGCCTCCAATGTTCGCCATTAATTTACTTAGAAGTCCAGTGACTTTTCCAGCCTTTGCTGCTGCGTAATTTATCTGAGCCCAAAAGGATAACTTTGAGTCCAGTTTCACTCCAAGGTAGCGTATCGCTGGTCTTGTGTCGAGGCTTTTATCCCCCACCAGCATCGGGATTTCCAAGCTTATGTGTTTCCGTGTGAGCAGAATCAGCTCTGTCTTTTCCAGAGCGAGTTTAAGGCTGCGTGTTTCTAACCACTCTTGTGTCCGTCTCATTACTTGGTTTAGTTTCCTCTGTAATGCCTCGGTGTTTCTAGCTGCAATTACTGCATGTCGTCCGCGTAGCCGACCAAGTGTGCGTCCTCAGGCATTTCTATTTTAAGGAGTGCGTTGTAGTTCACGTTCTATAGGTCTGGTCCAAGAATTGAACCCTGTGCAGCTCCTGCTGTAAGGTTTTTAACCTTTTCTCCATCCCGTGTATCGTACACTAGTTTCCGGTCTCTTAAGTAGCTCTGCAAAATTTTCTTTAAATAAACAGGCACGTTGAAAGCTTCCAGGGCATTAAGTGCATCCTCCCATCGGAGACTATTAAATGCGTTCTTAACATCTAATGTCACCAGCAGTACTATTTTTCTTGAGAAATTGTTCCCAATCTGTGCTTTTTGGAAACTAGTGATAACGTCCTGAATGGCTCCGATGGTTGATTTTCCTTGCCTAAAACCGTACTGTCTCTCCGACAGCCCTCCAGCCGCATTCAAAGCTGCAGTAAGACGAGGTTTCAATAATTTTTCCATCAGCTTTCCAGTTGTGTCCAACATACACAGCGGGCGATAGGACGATGGATCTAGCGGGCTACCTTTACGCTTGCTTATGAGCACGAGCTTTTGCTTCTTCCACACTTCCGGGAAAATTCCTTCGCCGAGACATGCGTTGTATATCTCTAGTAACACCTGCGGACGCTTGTTGGCCACTATTTTTAACACTTCGGCTGGGATTCCGTCTGGTCCAGGGGCTTTGTTGTTTTTTAAAGTGCTGGCAGCTGCTTTCAGCTCATCAGCGGTGAAAGGTGGTGGGGGTTCTAAACAGTTATACACCGCATCCTGTCCATGGCTCTCATGCGAAGGAAACAGGGTGTTCACGATGTTGGTGACCGTTTCACTTGCAAGGTCTGGAGGTGGTATCCTTGATCCGAGTTTACGCATGACGATCTTGTACCCAAGGCGCCATGGGTTGGTGTTTAACTCTTCGCGAAGTTCTTCCCACTTTTCCCTCTTTCGCTTCGCGATGGCAGCTTTTAACTCTTTTTTGGCAATTTTATAAGTTTCTGCTTCTGCCGTGGCTCCGTTCGAGCGTCTGGCTCTTGTATATTTCCGACGGCTGCTGAGACAGGATTGCCTGAGCTGCATAATCTCATCTGTCCACCAGTAAACGGCTTTTCTGGTACTATGTTTCCGAAGCTTTGGCATAGAGGTATTACAAGCTCGAGTTATGCTATTCATCACAGCAGTCACCTGTGTTCTGGCATCGACGTTATGGGCGTTGTGATGTTGCATCTCATCCAACTTGGAGAGAAATATCTCCGGTCTTATTTTCGCCACGTTCCATTTTCTAGTGGTGGTTTTTGTAGTCCGTGGTGGAGCGTTTCCTTCTTCGACCCGGTAGAAGATATATTGGTGGTCACTTCCCGTATAATCTTCAAGAACCGTTCATTGTACGATTTTGCGAGTGAGCTGCGCTGATGATAAGGTTATGTCTGGTACAGTGTTTTTACATCCTGGTCTCCTAAATGTTCCAGAGCCGCCCGTATTGACGACGTTTAGATCCAACCTGGTGGCCATATCCAGGATTTTCCTTCCTCTGGAGTTTGTAGTTTCTGTACCCCATTCTACGGCCTTCGCGTTAAAATCGCCCGAAACGATGACGTGCTGGCCCAGTTCTCTTGCCTTGTCCTCGATACGGCTCAGCTTGTCATCAAAATCTCCAATCCGATCGCTTGGTGTAAGGTAGCAGCTCATAAGTGTCAGTCCTTTAGTCCGAATGTAAACGTAGCTTTTCCCTATGCCCCTGTCGGCCAAAGCCATGTAATTTTCCTTCGGAAGCCAGATGGCAGCTGTGCCACTCTCATCTTCCACCCAGGTGCCCTGGGAGCGTGGTCTGTAAAATTCGCACAAGATGACCGCATCGACCTTTTTTTCTAGTACCAACTGTTCCAGAAGAGAGTCAGCCGTTTTACTCCTATGCATATTCGCCTGGAGTACTCTCATTGTTTTGTTTTTTCTCGCAGTTTGCACTTGGCGGAACCTGGTATATGGTCTACGGGACTATGACCAGCTTCAGTGCACAGGCAACACTTTGGAGTTTTCGTGCACTCTTTCATTTTGTGGCCCGGTTATCCGCATCTTATACATAATTTCATTTCACTTCTGTCTGGTCCCTTGCAGTCTCTCCGCGTATGGTTATACCCAAAACACCGAAAGCACCTCTTTAGCCTCTCACTGATGATAATTCTGGCTCTCACCCACCCTATTTTGATTTTCCCAGCTGCTATCAGGGTGCCTTCGTAATCTTTTGGTATAGTAACATAGGCTTTCACTTGCTCCCTCGAATTTGGAGTGGTTATTGCAACACTTATTTCTGTGTTCGGGGGCAGTAATTTGTTGACTGCGCTTTCAACTTCTTCTTTAGTTGTTAGAAAGTCAAGATCTCTAATTTCCACTGTTGCTTTTGGTGTAAGCCAAGTGATCCCTGTATTTGTTTGCACTGCTGCCTTGATCTTGTCACAGAGCTCCCGAGTTATTCGTCCGCCTTTTTCGAGTTCGAGCAAGAGTGAACCAGTGCGCGTCTTTCGAACACCTCTTACTTTTGTAGCCTCGTCTGGCTGGAAACTGGTACGAAGATTTTTCAGGACCTCTGAGTAACTGAGACCCTCAGTTGGTTCAATCAGTACTGCGTCTGACTTG
>CAXASF010000665.1:0-33240 GCA_963971475.1 Chrysops caecutiens | reverse complement strand
CCTCACTAATAACAGCGAAAACCAGTGAAATAACTGTGGCAATCTGCACAACCTCACTAATAACAGCGAAAACCACTGAAATAACAGTCACAATCTGCAAAGCCTCACTAATAACAGCGAAAACCACTGAAATAACAGTCACAATCTGCAAAGCCTCACTAATACAGCGAAAACCAGTGAAATAACTGTGGCAATCTGCACAACCTCACTAATAACAGCGAAAACCACTGAAATAACAGTCACAATCTGCAAAGCCTCACTAATAACAGCGAAAACCAGTGAAATAACTGTGGCAATCTGCACAACCTCACTAATAACAGCGAAAACCACTGAAATAACAGTCACAATCTGCAAAGCCTCACTAATAACAGCGAAAATCAGTGAAATAACTGTGGCAATCTGCACAACCTCACTAATAACAGCGAAAACCACTGAAATAAACAGTCACAATCTGCACAACCTCACTAATAACAGCGAAAACCACTGAAATAACAGTCACAATCTGCAAAGCCTCACTAATACAGCGAAAACCACTGAAATAACAGTCACAATCTGCAAAGCCTCACTAATAACAGCGAAAACCAGTGAAATAACTGTGGCAATCTGCACAACCTCACTAATAACAGCGAAAACCACTGAAATAACAGTCACAATCTGCAAAGCCTCACTAATAACAGCGAAAACCAGTGAAATAACTGTGGCAATCTGCACAACCTCACTAATAACAGCGAAAACCACTGAAATAACAGTCACAATCTGCAAAGCCTCACTAATAACAGCGAAAACCAGTGAAATAACTGTGGCAATCTGCACAACCTCACTAATAACAGCGAAAACCACTGAAATAACAGTCACAATCTGCAAAGCCTCACTAATAACAGCGAAAACCAGTGAAATAACTGTGGCAATCTGCACAACCTCACTAATAACAGCGAAAACCACTGAAATAACAGTCACAATCTGCAAAGCCTCACTAATAACAGCGAAAACCACTGAAATAACAGTCACAATCTGCAAAGCCTCACTAATAACAGCGAAAACCAGTGAAATAACTGTGGCAATCTGCACAACCTCACTAATAACAGCGAAAACCACTGAAATAACAGTCACAATCTGCAAAGCCTCACTAATAACAGCGAAAACCAGTGAAATAACTGTGGCAATCTGCACAACCTCACTAATAACAGCGAAAACCACTGAAATAACAGTCACAATCTGCAAAGCCTCACTAATAACAGCGAAAACCAGTGAAATAACTGTGCAATCTGCACAACCTCACTAATAACAGCGAAAACCACTGAAATAACAGTCACAATCTGCAAAGCCTCACTAATAACAGCGAAAACCACTGAAATAACAGTCACAATCTGCAAAGCCTCACTAATAACAGCGAAAACCAGTGAAATAACTGTGGCAATCTGCACAACCTCACTAATAACAGCGAAAACCACTGAAATAACAGTCACAATCTGCAAAGCCTCACTAATAACAGCGAAAACCAGTGAAATAACTGTGGCAATCTGCACAACCTCACTAATAACAGCGAAAACCACTGAAATAACAGTCACAATCTGCAAAGCCTCACTAATAACAGCGAAAACCAGTGAAATAACTGTGGCAATCTGCACAACCTCACTAATAACAGCGAAACCACTGAAATAACAGTCACAATCTGCAAAGCCTCACTAATAACAGCGAAACCAGTGAAATAACAGTCACAATCTGCAAAGCCTCACTAATAACAGCGAAACCAGTGAAATAACTGTGGCAATCTGCACAACCTCACTAATAACAGCGAAAACCACTGAAATAAACAGTCACAATCTGCAAAGCCTCACTAATAACAGCGAAAACCAGTGAAATAACTGTGGCAATCTGCACAACCTCACTAATATCAGCGAAAACCACTGAAATAACAGTCACAATCTGCAAAGCCTCACTAATAACAGCGAAAACCAGTGAAATAACTGTGGCAATCTGCACAACCTCACTAATAACAGCGAAAACCACTGAAATAACAGTCACAATCTGCAACGCCTCACTAATAACAGCGAAAACCACTGAAATAACAGTCACAATCTGCAAAGCCTCACTAATAACAGCGAAAACCAGTGAAATAACTGTGGCAATCTGCACAACCTCACTAATAACAGCGAAATACCACTGAAATAACAGTCACAATCTGCAAAGCCTCACTAATAACAGCGAAAACCAGTGAAATAACTGTGGCAATCTGCACAACCTCACTAATAACAGCGAAAACCACTGAAATAACAGTCACAATCTGCAAAGCCTCACTAATAACAGCGAAAACCCACTGAAATAACAGTCACAATCTGCAAAGCCTCACTAATAAACAGCGAAAACCAGTGAAATAACTGTGGCAATCTGCACAACCTCACTAATAACAGCGAAAAACCACTGAAATAACAGTCACAATCTGCAAAGCCTCACTAATAACAGCGAAAACCAGTGAAATAACTGTGGCAATCTGCACAACCTCACTAATATCAGCGAAAACCACTGAAATAACAGTCACAATCTGCAAAGCCTCACTAATAACAGCGAAACCAGTGAAATAACTGTGGCAATCTGCACAACCTCACTAATAACAGCGAAAACCACTGAAATAACAGTCACAATCTGCAAAGCCTCACTAATAACAGCGAAAACCACTGAAATAACAGTCACAATCTGCAAAGCCTCACAATAACAGCGAAAACCAGTGAAATAACAGTGGCAATTCTGCACAACCTCACTAATAACAGCGGAAAACCACTGAAATAACAGTCACAATCTGCAAAGCCTCACTAATAACAGCGAAACCAGTGAAATAACTGTGGCAATCTGCACAACCTCACTAATAACAGCGAAAACCACTGAAATAACAGTCACAATCTGCAAAGGCCTCACTTATAACAGCGAAACCAGTGAAATAACAGTGGCAATCTGCAACAAACCTCACTAATAACAGCGAAAACCACTGAAATAACAGTCACAATCTTGCAAAGCCTCACTAATAACAGCGAAAACCAGTGAAATAACTTGTGGCAATCTGCACAACCTCACCTAATAACAGCGAAAACCACTGAAATAACAGTCACAATCTGCAAAGCCTCACTAATAACAGCGAAAACCAGTGAAATAACTGTGGCAATCTGCACAACCTCACTAATAAACAGCGAAAACCACTGAAATAACAGTCACAATCTGCAAAGCCTCACTAATAACAGCGAAAACCAGTGAAATAACTGTGGCAATCTGCACAACCTCACTAATAACAGCGAAAACCACTGAAATAACAGTCACAATCTGCAAAGCCTCACTAATAACAGCGAAAACCAGTGAAATAACTGTGGCAATCTGCACAACCTCACTAATAACAGCGAAAAACCGCTGAAATAACAGTCACAATCTGCAAACGCCTCACTAATAACAGCGAAAACCACTGAAATAACAGTCACAATCTGCAAAGCCTCACTAATAACAGCGAAAACCAGTGAAATAACTGTGGCAATCTGCACAACCTCACTAATAACAGCGAAAACCACTGAAATAACAGTCACAATCTGCAAAGCCTCACTAATAACAGCGAAAACCAGTGAAATAACTGTGGCAATCTGCACAACCTCACTAATAACAGCGAAAACCACTGAAATAACAGTCACAATCTGCAAAGCCTCACTAATAACAGCGAAAACCAGTGAAATAACTGTGGCAATCTGCACAACCTCACTAATAACAGCGAAAACCACTGAAATAACAGTCACAATCTGCAAAGCCTCACTAATAACAGCGAAAACCAGTGAAATAACTGTGGCAATCTGCACAACCTCACTAATAACAGCGAAAACCACTGAAATAACAGTCACAATCTGCAAAGCCCTCACTAATAACAGCGAAAAACCAGTGAAATGACTGTGGCAATCTGCACAACCTCACTAATAACAGCGAAAACCACTGAAATAACAGTCACAATCTGCAAAGCCTCACTAATAACAGCGAAAACCAGTGAAATAACAGTCACAATCTGCAAAGCCTCACTAATAACAGCGAAAACCAGTGAAATAACTGTGGCAATCTGCACAACCCTCACTAATAACAGCGAAAACCAGTGAAATAACTGTGGCAATCTGCACAACCTCACTAATAACAGCGAAAACCAGTGAAATAACTGTGGCAATCTGCACAACCTCACCAATAACAGCGAAAACCACTGAAATAACAGTCACAATCTGCAAAGCCTCACTAATAACAGCGAAAACCACTGAAATAACAGTCACAATCTGCAAAGCCTCACTAATAACAGCGAAAACCAGTGAAATAACTGTGGCAATCTGCACAACCTCACTAATAACAGCGAAAACCACTGAAATAACAGTCACAATCTGCAAAGCCTCACTAATAACAGCGAAAACCAGTGAAATAACTGTGGCAATCTGCACAACCTCACTAATAACAGCGAAAACCACTGAAATAACAGTCACAATCTGCAAAGCCTCACTAATAACAGCGAAAACCAGTGAAATAACTGTGGCAATCTGCACAACCTCACTAATAACAGAGAAAACCAGTGAAATAACAGTCACAATCTGCAAAGCCTCACTAATAACAGCGAAAACCAGTGAAATAACTGTGGCAATCTGCACAACCTCACTAATAACAGCGAAAACCACTGAAATAACAGTCACAATCTGCAAAGCCTCACTAATAACAGCGAAAACCAGTGAAATAACTGTGGCAATCTGCACAACCTCACTAATAACAGCGAAAACCACTGAAATAACAGTCACAATCTGCAAAGCCTCACTAATAACAGCGAAAACCAGTGAAATAACTGTGGCAATCTGCACAACCTCACTAATAACAGCGAAAACCACTGAAATAACAGTCACAATCTGCAAAGCCTCACTAATAACAGCGAAAACCAGTGAAATAACAGTCACAATCTGCAAAGCCTCACTAATAACAGCGAAAACCAGTGAAATAACTGTGGCAATCTGCACAACCTCACTAATAACAGCGAAAACCACTGAAATAACAGTCACAATCTGCAAAGCCTCACTAATAACAGCGAAAACCAGTGAAATAACTGTGGCAATCTGCACAACCTCACTAATATCAGCGAAAACCACTGAAATAACAGTCACAATCTGCAAAGCCTCACTAATAACAGTGAAAAAAACCAGTGAAATAACTGTGGCAATCTGCACAACCTCACTAATAACAGCGAAAACCACTGAAATAACAGTCACAATCTGCAAAGCCTCACTAATAACAGCGAAAACCAGTGAAATAACTGTGGCAATCTGCACAACCTCACTAATAACAGCGAAAACCACTGAAATAACAGTCACAATCTGCAAAGCCTCACTAATAACAGCGAAAACCAGTGAAATAACTGTGGCAATCTGCACAACCTCACTAATAACAGCGAAAACCACTGAAATAACAGTCACAATCTGCAAAGCCTCACTAATAACAGCGAAAACCAGTGAAATAACTGTGGCAATCTGCACAACCTCACTAATAACAGCGAAAACCACTGAAATAACAGTCACAATCTGCAAAGCCTCACTAATAACAGCGAAAACCAGTGAAATAACTGTGGCAATCTGCACAACCTCACTAATAACAGCGAAAACCACTGAAATAACAGTCACAATCTGCAAAGCCTCACTAATAACAGCGAAAACCAGTGAAATAACTGTGGCAATCTGCACGACCTCACTAATAACAGCGAAAACCACTGAAATAACTGTCACCATCTGCAAAGCCTCACTAATAACAGCGAAAACCAGTGAAATAACTGTGGCAATCTGCACAACCTCACTAATAACAGCGAAAACCACTGAAATAACAGTCACAATCTGCAAAGCCTCACTAATAACAGCGAAAATCAGTGAAATAACTGTGGCAATCTGCACAACCTCACTAATAACAGCGAAAACCACTGAAATAACAGTCACAATCTGCAAAGCCTCACTAATAACAGCGAAAACCACTGAAATAACAGTCACAATCTGCAAAGCCTCACTAATAACAGCGAAAACCAGTGAAATAACTGTGGCAATCTGCACAACCTCACTAATAACAGCGAAAACCACTGAAATAACAGTCACAATCTGCAAAGCCTCACTAATAACAGCGAAAACCAGTGAAATAACTGTGGCAATCTGCACAACCTCACTAATAACAGCGAAAACCGCTGAAATAACAGTCACAATCTGCAAAGCCTCACTAATAACAGCGAAAATCAGTGAAATAACTGTGGCAATCTGCACAACCTCACTAATAACAGCGAAAACCACTGAAATAACAGTCACAATCTGCAAAGCCTCACTAATAACAGCGAAAACCAGTGAAATAACTGTGGCAATCTGCACAACCTCACTAATAACAGCGAAAACCACTGAAATAACAGTCACAATCTGCAAAGCCTCACTAATAACAGCGAAAACCAGTGAAATAACTGTGGCAATCTGCACAACCTCACTAATAACAGCGAAAACCACTGAAATAACAGTCACAATCTGCAAAGCCTCACTAATAACAGCGAAAACCAGTGAAATAACTGTGGCAATCTGCACAACCTCACTAATAACAGCGAAAACCACTGAAATAACAGTCACAATCTGCAAAGCCTCACTAATAACAGCGAAAACCAGTGAAATAACTGTGGCAATCTGCACAACCTCACTAATAACAGCGAAAACCACTGAAATAACAGTCACAATCTGCAAAGCCTCACTAATAACAGCGAAAACCAGTGAAATAACTGTGGCAATCTGCACAACCTCACTAATAACAGCGAAAACCAGTGAAATAACTGTGGCAATCTGCACAACCTCACTAATAACAGCGAAAACCAGTGAAATAACTGTGGCAATCTGCACAACCTCACTAATAACAGCGAAAACCACTGAAATAACAGTCACAATCTGCAAAGCCTCACTAATAACAGCGAAAACCACTGAAATAACAGTCACAATCTGCAAAGCCTCACTAATAACAGCGAAAACCAGTGAAATAACTGTGGCAATCTGCACAACCTCACTAATAACAGCGAAAACCACTGAAATAACAGTCACAATCTGCAAAGCCTCACTAATAACAGCGAAAACCAGTGAAATAACTGTGGCAATCTGCACAACCTCACTAATAACAGCGAAAACCACTGAAATAACAGTCACAATCTGCAAAGCCTCACTAATAACAGCAAAAACCAGTGAAATAACTGTGGCAATATGCACAACCTCACTAATAACAGCGAAAACCACTGAAATAACAGTCACAATCTGCAAAGCCTCACTAATAACAGCGAAAACCAGTGAAATAACTGTGGCAATCTGCACAACCTCACTAATAACAGCGAAAACCACTGAAATAACAGTCACAATCTGCAAAGCCTCACTAATAACAGCGAAAACCAGTGAAATAACTGTGGCAATCTGCACAACCTCACTAATAACAGCGAAAACCACTGAAATAACAGTCACAATCTGCAAAGCCTCACTAATAACAGCGAAAACCAGTGAAATAACTGTGGCAATCTGCACAACCTCACTAATAACAGCGAAAACCACTGAAATAACAGTCACAATCTGCAAAGCCTCACTAATAACAGCGAAAACCAGTAAAATAACTGTGGCAATCTGCACAACCTCACTAATAACAGCGAAAACCAGTGAAATAACTGTGGCAATCTGCACAACCTCACTAATAACAGCGAAAACCACTGAAATAACAGTCACAATCTGCAAAGCCTCACTAATAACAGCGAAAACCAGTGAAATAACTGTGGCAATCTGCACAACCTCACTAATAACAGCGAAAACCACTGAAATAACAGTCACAATCTGCAAAGCCTCACTAATAACAGCGAAAACCAGTGAAATAACTGTGGCAATCTGCACAACCTCACTAATAACAGCGAAAACCACTGAAATAACAGTCACAATCTGCAAAGCCTCACTAATAACAGCGAAAACCACTGAAATAACAGTCACAATCTGCAAAGCCTCACTAATAACAGCGAAAACCAGTGAAATAACTGTGGCAATCTGCACAACCTCACTAATAACAGCGAAAACCACTGAAATAACAGTCACAATCTGCAAAGCCTCACTAATAACAGCGAAAACCAGTGAAATAACTGTGGCAATCTGCACAACCTCACTAATAACAGCGAAAACCACTGAAATAACAGTCACAATCTGCAAAGCCTCACTAATAAGAGCGAAAATCAGTGAAATAACTGTGGCAATCTGCACAACCTCACTAATAACAGCGAAAACCACTGAAATAACAGTCACAATCTGCAAAGCCTCACTAATAACAGCGAAAACCAGTGAAATAACTGTGGCAATCTGCTCAACCTCACTAATAACAGCGAAAACCACTGAAATAACAGTCACAATCTGCAAAGCCTCACTAATAACAGCGAAAACCAGTGAAATGACTGTGGCAATCTGCACAACCTCACTAATAACAGCGAAAACCACTGAAATAACAGTCACAATCTGCAAAGCCTCACTAATAACAGCGAAAACCAGTGAAATAACAGTCACAATCTGCAAAGCCTCACTAATAACAGCGAAAACCAGTGAAATAACTGTGGCAATCTGCACAACCTCACTAATAACAGCGAAAACCAGTGAAATAACTGTGGCAATCTGCACAACCTCACTAATAACAGCGAAAACCAGTGAAATAACTGTGGCAATCTGCACAACCTCACTAATAACAGCGAAAACCACTGAAATAACAGTCACAATCTGCAAAGCCTCACTAATAACAGCGAAAACCAGTGAAATAACTGTGGCAATCTGCACAACCTCACTAATAACAGCGAAAACCACTGAAATAACAGTCACAATCTGCAAAGCCTCACTAATAACAGCGAAAACCAGTGAAATAACTGTGGCAATCTGCACAACCTCACTAATAACAGCGAAAACCACTGAAATAACAGTCACAATCTGCAAAGCCTCACTAATAACAGCGAAAACCAGTGAAATAACTGTGGCAATCTGCACAACCTCACTAATAACAGAGAAAACCAGTGAAATAACAGTCACAATCTGCAAAGCCTCACTAATAACAGCGAAAACCAGTGAAATAACTGTGGCAATCGGCACAACCTCACTAATAACAGCGAAAACCACTGAAATAACAGTCACAATCTGCAAAGCCTCACTAATAACAGCGAAAACCAGTGAAATAACTGTGGCAATCTGCACAACCTCACTAATAACAGCGAAAACCACTGAAATAACAGTCACAATCTGCAAAGCCTCACTAATAACAGCGAAAACCAGTGAAATAACTGTGGCAATCTGCACAACCTCACTAATAACAGCGAAAACCACTGAAATAACAGTCACAATCTGCAAAGCCTCACTAATAACAGCGAAAACCAGTGAAATAACTGTGGCAATCTGCACAACCTCACTAATAACAGCGAAAACCACTGAAATAACAGTCACAATCTGCAAAGCCTCACTAATAACAGCGAAAACCAGTGAAATAACAGTCACAATCTGCAAAGCCTCACTAATAACAGCGAAAACCAGTGAAATAACTGTGGCAATCTGCACAACCTCACTAATAACAGCGAAAACCACTGAAATAACAGTCACAATCTGCAAAGCCTCACTAATAACAGCGAAAACCAGTGAAATAACTGTGGCAATCTGCACAACCTCACTAATATCAGCGAAAACCACTGAAATAACAGTCACAATCTGCAAAGCCTCACTAATAACAGCGAAAACCAGTGAAATAACTGTGGCAATCTGCACAACCTCACTAATAACAGCGAAAACCACTGAAATAACAGTCACAATCTGCAAAGCCTCACTAATAACAGCGAAAACAAGTGAAATAACTGTGGCAATCTGCACAACCTCACTAATAACAGCGAAAACCACTGAAATAACAGTCACAATCTGCAAAGCCTCACTAATAACAGCGAAAACCAGTGAAATAACTGTGGCAATCTGCACAACCTCACTAATAACAGCGAAAACCACTGAAATAACAGTCACAATCTGCAAAGCCTCACTAATAACAGCGAAAACCAGTGAAATAACTGTGGCAATCTGCACAACCTCACTAATAACAGCGAAAACCACTGAAATAACAGTCACAATCTGCAAAGCCTCACTAATAACAGCGAAAACCAGTGAAATAACTGTGGCAATCTGCACAACCTCACTAATAACAGCGAAAACCACTGAAATAACAGTCACAATCTGCAAAGCCTCACTAATAACAGCGAAAACCACTGAAATAACAGTCACAATCTGCAAAGCCTCACTAATAACAGCGAAAACCAGTGAAATAACTGTGGCAATCTGCACAACCTCACTAATAACAGCGAAAACCACTGAAATAACAGTCACAATCTGCAAAGCATCACTAATAACAGCGAAAACCAGTGAAATATTATAACTGTGGCAATCTGCACAACCTCACTAATAACAGCGAAAACCACCGAAATAACAGTCACAATCTGCAAAGCCTCACTAATAACAGCGAAAACCACTGAAATAACAGTCACAATCTGCAAAGCCTCAATAATAACAGCGAAAACCAGTGAAATAACTGTGGAAATCTTCACAACCTCACTAATAACAGCGAAAACCACTGAAATAACAGTCACAATCTGCAAAGCCTCACTAATAACAGCGAAAACCAGTGAAATAACTGTGGCAATCTGCATGTTATGACCCAGAAATTCTTCAGAAAACTTCGAAGTACCACCAAAGGCCACCAAAAGAGTCCCTACAGAGATTAATCGCCGAAAGGACCAAGGAGGATCTAAAAACACCTGGAAAAAGCGCCCAAAAAGACAATTAGATGACGTCACGAAGAAGCTACATCATCAGAGGAGGATAATATGTCGAAAAACCCCCGAAAATGCCCTTAAAACCCGCCAAAACACCACCAAATATACTTTCATTCAAAACTGGAATCCCCAATGACGTCACGAAGTCAACAAATGGTCACGATCACCGCTTGTAAACAAATCTGACCTTGGATAAAAAGTTTGAATGAAAATTGAAACATGATCCGACCATCACATTCCACAACGGAATTCGCGCCGAGTCAGCAAAAATTGCTGACCCAGCAAAATCGCGGTGATAACGACCGCCGGTCAGTTGCCGCATGGATGCTACCTGACACCTCCATTCACGCCGTTTAAACGAAAATTGCTGATTCAGCAGAAACGCGGAAATAAGCGACAGCCGGTCGCTACGACGGAGGATGAAACATGAAACCTGGAAAAAACAACAACAACTACACGGGGACGTTCATTAATTGAGAATAAAATGGGAAAGCAATTAAATAATGGGTCAATGTTCGATGTAATGAATCAAAACAACAATTCACAGTGAGAGAGTCACCTGCAGAGAAAGAAATTCATTGACCTGACACGTGCATCCGGGAACGATGGGAATTAGGAGTATTTGATCGGGAAAATTGATACATCAGCGACCACGATGGGAACTTTTGATCGTGGGAAAGCGACATATCAGCACTATTGGTGCTATATATAGGAACCTAGAATCGATCAACGGTCAGTCTGGGTCCGGCGAGGCAGCGATACGCGTCGAGGAGGAGATGAGTTCAGCACAATGCAGGAAGACATGTTCCAGCCTAACCAAAGAAGACAAACAGAAGAAGAAGAAACGAACCCGGCCAAGCAGTTGGAGACTGGAAGTCGACGATAATTGGTAAAAAGGTAACCCGATCAAGCAATCGGCTACCTGGTAAGACCTGAACCGTCCAAGTAGACGACAGGCAATTATAAACGTCGAACGAAGGAGTAGGACAAACTAAAAGTGGAAGAAGCTCCGAAGAATCCTGCAGCTGGACCCAGACCCAAGAAATCAAGTGTAGTAAGTGTTAGGAAGCTAAGAATGAGACAAATTGTATTATGCACAACAAATAATAACAAGTTGAATTGTATTATGACTAAGTGTAAAGCCAATAGCATAACAAATAATAATAAGTTGGATTGTATAATGACTAAGGATTAGCTAAATTGAATTAGGAATGGAAAAGTAATGCAATAAAGAATTATTAGTAAATATAACAATCAACTATGAAATAGAGATATAAATTAATAATAGAAATTCTACATTTCAATAAGGGAAATTGAAATGTAGAATTTCATAACATTTTGGCGCAGCCGCAACTTAAGAACTTATGACACGCTCATAGCCACGACATATGCTGTGAATGAAAAGATGACCGCTTGAGAGAAGGAAGGATCTGCGACGCGAAATATTGACACCGAAAGAGGGGAAGGTGACATATACGCTGTGTTAAGAAGAAAATGGCATATTGACGCTGAAAAGGTGACTTAATAAAAGTGAAATAGCTTCCGAAAAACCCAGCGACGTACAACTTTTCCAATCACGAAATTTTAATGGACTAATTGAAACAAGAAGGAATTAAAGTAACAAAAACAAAACGGTGATTTGATATGAATACGACAAATTGGCATAGCAAGGTTCAACCAGCAACTGTTGATGTAACGGAAATAGGCAGAATAACCAACGAACTCGAAAATTTCATCCAAGAAGGACACTTAGACAAATGTGGCCCGCAACTACGAAGTGTGCCTTAGCCTCGCACTTGGAAAAACACGGAGGGAAAAAGGACATCTCTATACTATCAACAGGGGGCTCTCATCCGTAAAAGAGTTACACTCCTTGATACCGTCATGCTCGCAAATAAGACGATCGTCTGCATATCCGAAACTCGCACGTTACGGAGAGAGTTAATATCTCAATTAGGAGAAATGAGACAGCCACGAAATGGACTCAACACGAAGTACACATTTCAAACTAAAAATTAGAGATTAGAAAATTAATAAGACAGAAAGGAAAACACGATAATGAGACGAAAGGAGAAACAAAATCCAGAATCACCGACGTGAATATGGAAAAGAATCACGAGCAGAAATTCAGGAGATATATATAGGGAAATAAAACAAATGAAAATAAGTTGAAATCGGTGGAACAACCTATTGTTAGTAGTCCCAGATGACCTGGGACCCGATGTCTAGAAGCCATGGCAAATAAGGCTCAGCTAAAAAAAAACAGGAGTTTCATACTTACGACCTAGAATAGAGCTTATTCTAGACCAGTGAGGTAAACTACGCCGCACTCTTATCCTGAATGTCAGAAGCAGCTAACATCTGATAACAATGAAGGTACAAGACCACCCATACAGTCACCAGAATATGCAACGATCAATTCACGTTCACCTAGGAGACCCCTTTTAATCACAATGCCACCGCAAACAACAGCGGAACATAGATATACCAACATCATCTCTAATTGTTGTCAACTACGAAGGCAATAACACACCAAGGCAACTTTTCCCAGGGTTCATCACACACGATCCATATACTAGTTATTCAACTACTCATGTGATAAAAAAAAAAAAAAAAAGACAAGCGTTAACGCTGGATACTGAAACAACAGATAACCTGAAGATGAAAAGATGATGGGCTTGACACAGGGGATTTACAGGGGTAAGGAGGCAAACACTTGTAATTTAGAGAATCGCAAATTCGCATCTCAAACAACAACATAAAATGAACGAAAAGTACCCAAATTAAATTAAAAGAAATAATATAAATATAAATTAACATGCCGATTGAAATTTTATCAAATATGTAAACTGTATTAGTATTTTAGCTATGTATTTTAAACTTTGTTATTTTGGTCAAAGAAATCCGTAAAATTACTAAAAACTTTCAAATGGTTTAAGATTTTTTAAACCCTAAGACTAGTCGAAGATATTAAATGTAATTATTCAATGACAAAAGTCAAAAAAAAAAAAAAAAAATTGGTAATAGATAAATAACAAGAAATAAAAGAAAGAAAAAGGAGAACGCATATGTAAAACACTTAAACTGAAGCAAAGAAAGTAGATTAAAATATATTTGACGATCACATGGCAATTATCTCCAATGGTTAAAATGCAATAACGATATATATAAACAGCAAATATAAGACGAAAATAAAGGAAAATATAGGTAGAATATTTATGTGAAAAGGCAACTATGTGAAGAAGTAGATGGCAAATGTAACAATTATACAAGCAGGAAAATGGTATAAAGATTATGTATCATGGAACGTCCAGCTTTCAAATTGAAGATGTGGAGATGTTATTGAAATTGGACGAAATATCTGTTCAACGTGACCCCATCGAAGGTAAACACTCATATTACCGCGGCTCGCAAACTGCGGAGTGTAATACAGTTCGTACGAAAAAAAAAGGCACGAAGGACAAGGAAAAGTTTCAATAACGTCGAACTACTTGAAACTGGCGCAGAACTACAAAAACTCTTCAAAATAGGTACATAGAACGGAACCATAGGTTCAGTTACAGTGCGTGCCGGGAAGAGTCACCTAAGCTCCAAGACTCGCACGTTTTGGTAGGTGAAAATGTTCCAAAATGCGCTCAACGTCATACTCGCAAAAATGACGGTCACCTTATTCTCCAAGACTCGCACGTTTTGGTAGGTGAAAATGTTCCAAAATGCGCTCAACGTCATACTCGCAAAAATGACGGTCACCTTATTCTCCAAGACTCGCACGTTTTGGTAGGTGAAATATACAAAGGACACACTAGCGAAGAAACGGACCCAAGATAGTAAAACGAGGGAAATAATAAGAAAGAAACACTCAAACGAAACAACAGATAAATGAGAAATAACAAAATACATAGATATATATATAGATAAGTAAAGAGAAAGACACGAAAAAGAGAATAAAATGTGGAAAAGCAAATTGAGAATCTAACTGCGAAGTAAACCAAAAAACTAAACAACGAAATTAAACAAAAAGTAAATAAAAAGGATAATCAACACTCTGAACATTGGAGACAATAAAAACCAACTTTTGTTAGTAGTTAATGGTCAGAAGCCATGGTAAATAAAAGTCAGCAAAGTTTATAAAATAACGAAAGGAATGAAAAGTTTATAAAATAACGAAAGGAATGAAAAGCTTATAAAATAACGAAAGGAATGAAGACCCACTGCCTAGGATAGAGAACACACCAGACCAGTAAGGGAATCAATGTCTTAGCCCGGTATTCAACCCCATAAGCAGCCCCAATCGAAAACCATAAAGGTGGAAAATCTACACCCTCTCCCCAAACGCTAACGTAACAGAAACCCATTCAAACCGTCATCTGTCCTGTCGAAGAGCACAATATAAGACGAAGAATTTACATAAACTGGTTCACATCAAATACACATAGAAATAGAGATTACATGTCAACTAAATTTTCTTTGTATAACGCTAGCCGTAATAACGCATCTAATCCGAAAAGTATAATTGAGAACGTAAGAAAAAAAAATGTAAAAACATACTAATAGACAACAAAAGCCATAAAACGGCATGACGATCATGAACTATGTTGATGATCAATATAAATTAATAAACATGCAATAAAATTAAACGATGGTAAATTAAATTATAATAAGTCTTAAAAAATAACATTTAAGTAATGGTAAATTAAATTAAAATGAGTTGTAATCTGTAAAATTAACATATGTGAAGAACAAAATTTAAGTAACGTTACGTTAAATTATATTAAGTGGTCGTCTGTAAATGAAAAAATATTAAACTCAGAAACAACATACAATAAATTGCTTCAAAGGAAAAATGTAGAATAACTAACCGTCCTGGGTATGACGTTAAACGGCAACCACCACGATTTAGTAACAATGAGAGAAAGAAAAAAGTGTAAAAAAAAAAAAGAAAATTGAGAAAAATCAGTAATTAGAACGAGAAAAAAAGGGGACTGTAATCATAAATGTAAAAGATTAGGATATTGAATATTGTAAGAATATTATAACAAGAATATTGTAGAAGAATAGGACTAAAATTAATGAGTGAGATGTTAACGGTAGAAAGTAGTTTATTAGTTTACCAATAAGCTAGGAGTAAAGGAGTAGGTAGTTTAAAGATGACTGAATTAGCAATACAAAAAAAAAAAAAAAAAAAAAAAAACAGCAACAAAAATAAAGAACAAAAGGGGAAAGCTTTTCTAAAGAGGGGAGGAGTGTTATGACCCAGAAATTCTTCAGAAAACTTCGAAGTACCACCAAAGGCCACCAAAAGAGTCCCTACAGAGATTAATCGCCGAAAGGACCAAGGAGGATCTAAAAACACCTGGAAAAAGCGCCCAAAAAGACAATTAGATGACGTCACGAAGAAGCTACATCATCAGAGGAGGATAATATGTCGAAAAACCCCCGAAAATGCCCTTAAAACCCGCCAAAACACCACCAAATATACTTTCATTCAAAACTGGAATCCCCAATGACGTCACGAAGTCAACAAATGGTCACGATCACCGCTTGTAAACAAATCTGACCTTGGATAAAAAGTTTGAATGAAAATTGAAACATGATCCGACCATCACATTCCACAACGGAATTCGCGCCGAGTCAGCAAAAATTGCTGACCCAGCAAAATCGCGGTGATAACGACCGCCGGTCAGTTGCCGCATGGATGCTACCTGACACCTCCATTCACGCCGTTTAAACGAAAATTGCTGATTCAGCAGAAACGCGGAAATAAGCGACAGCCGGTCGCTACGACGGAGGATGAAACATGAAACCTGGAAAAAACAACAACAACTACACGGGGACGTTCATTAATTGAGAATAAAATGGGAAAGCAATTAAATAATGGGTCAATGTTCGATGTAATGAATCAAAACAACAATTCACAGTGAGAGAGTCACCTGCAGAGAAAGAAATTCATTGACCTGACACGTGCATCCGGGAACGATGGGAATTAGGAGTATTTGATCGGGAAAATTGATACATCAGCGACCACGATGGGAACTTTTGATCGTGGGAAAGCGACATATCAGCACTATTGGTGCTATATATAGGAACCTAGAATCGATCAACGGTCAGTCTGGGTCCGGCGAGGCAGCGATACGCGTCGAGGAGGAGATGAGTTCAGCACAATGCAGGAAGACATGTTCCAGCCTAACCAAAGAAGACAAACAGAAGAAGAAGAAACGAACCCGGCCAAGCAGTTGGAGACTGGAAGTCGACGATAATTGGTAAAAAGGTAACCCGATCAAGCAATCGGCTACCTGGTAAGACCTGAACCGTCCAAGTAGACGACAGGCAATTATAAACGTCGAACGAAGGAGTAGGACAAACTAAAAGTGGAAGAAGCTCCGAAGAATCCTGCAGCTGGACCCAGACCCAAGAAATCAAGTGTAGTAAGTGTTAGGAAGCTAAGAATGAGACAAATTGTATTATGCACAACAAATAATAACAAGTTGAATTGTATTATGACTAAGTGTAAAGCCAATAGCATAACAAATAATAATAAGTTGGATTGTATAATGACTAAGGATTAGCTAAATTGAATTAGGAATGGAAAAGTAATGCAATAAAGAATTATTAGTAAATATAACAATCAACTATGAAATAGAGATATAAATTAATAATAGAAATTCTACATTTCAATAAGGGAAATTGAAATGTAGAATTTCATAACATGCACAACCTCACTAATAACAGCGAAAACCACTGAAATAACAGTCACAATCTGCAAAGCCTCACTAATAACAGCGAAAACCAGTGAAATAACTGTGGCAATCTGCACAACCTCACTAATAACAGCGAATACCACTGAAATAACAGTCACAATCTGCAAAGCCTCACTAATAACAGCGAAAACCACTGAAATAACAGTCACAATCTGCAAAGCCTCACTAATAACAGCGAAAACCAGTGAAATAACTGTGGCAATCTGCACAACCTCACTAATAACAGCGAAAACCACTGAAATAACAGTCACAATCTGCAAAGCCTCACTAATAACAGCGAAAACCACTGAAATAACAGTCACAATCTACAAAGCCTCACTAATAACAGCGAAAACCAGTGAAATAACTGTGGCGATCTGCACAACCTCACTAATAACAGCGAAAACCACTGAAATAACAGTCACAATCTGCAAAGCCTCACTAATAACAGCGAAAACCACTGAAATAACAGTCACAATCTGCAAAGCCTCACTAATAACAGCGAAAACCAGTGAAATAACTGTGGCAATCTGCACAACCTCACTAATAACAGCGAAAACCACTGAAATAACAGTCACAATCTGCAAAGCCTCACTAATAACAGCGAAAACCACTGAAATAACAGTCACAATCTGCAAAGCCTCACTAATAACAGCGAAAACCAGTGAAATAACTGTGGCAATCTGCACAACCTCACTAATAACAGCGAAAACCAGTGAAATAACAGTCACAATCTGCAAAGCCTCACTAATAACAGCGAAAACCAGTGAAATAACTGTGGCAATCTGCACAACCTCACTAATAACAGCGAAAACCACTGAAATAACAGTCACAATCTGCAAAGCCTCACTAATAACAGCGAAAACCAGTGAAATAACTGTGGCAATCTGCACAACCTCACTAATAACAGCGAAAACCACTGAAAT
The DNA here is from genome assembly GCA_963971475.1 of Chrysops caecutiens. Lineage (NCBI taxonomy): Eukaryota > Metazoa > Arthropoda > Insecta > Diptera > Tabanidae > Chrysops > Chrysops caecutiens. The sequence goes on along the minus strand of CAXASF010000665.1, from coordinate 14,725 downwards.
AACAGTCACAATCTGCAAAGCCTCACTAATAACAGCGAAAACCACTGAAATAACAGTCACAATCTGCAAAGCCTCACTAATAACAGCGAAAACCAGTGAAATAACTGTGGCAATCTGCACAACCTCACTAATAACAGCGAAAACCACTGAAATAACAGTCACAATCTGCAAAGCCTCACTAATAACAGCGAAAACCAGTGAAATAACTGTGGCAATCTGCACAACCTCACTAATAACAGCGAAAACCACTGAAATAACAGTCACAATCTGCAAAGCCTCACTAATAACAGCGAAAACCAGTGAAATAACTGTGGCAATCTGCACAACCTCACTAATAACAGCGAAAACCACTGAAATAACAGTCACAATCTGCAAAGCCTCACTAATAACAGCGAAAACCAGTGAAATAACTGTGGCAATCTGCACAACCTCACTAATAACAGCGAAAACCACTGAAATAACAGTCACAATCTGCAAAGCCTCACTAATAACAGCGAAAACCAGTGAAATAACTGTGGCAATCTGCACAACCTCACTAATAACAGCGAAAACCACTGAAATAACAGTCACAATCTGCAAAGCCTCACTAATAACAGCGAAAACCAGTGAAATAACTGTGGCAATCTGCACAACCTCACTAATAACAGCGAAAACCACTGAAATAACAGTCAAAATCTGCAAAGCCTCACTAATAACAGCGAAAACCACTGAAATAACAGTCACAATCTGCAAAGCCTCACTAATAACAGCGAAAACCAGTGAAATAACTGTGGCAATCTGCACAACCTCACTAATAACAGCGAAAACCACTGAAATAACAGTCACAATCTGCAAAGCCTCACTAATAACAGCGAAAACCAGTGAAATAACTGTGGCAATCTGCACAACCTCACTAATAACAGCGAAAACCAGTGAAATAACAGTCACAATCTGCAAAGCCTCACTAATAACAGCGAAAACCAGTGAAATAACTGTGGCAATCTGCACAACCTCACTAATAACAGCAAAAACCACTGAAATAACAGTCACAATCTGCAAAGCCTCACTAATAACAGCGAAAACCACTGAAATAACTGTGGCAATCTGCACAACCTCACTAATAACAGCGAAAACCACTGAAATAACAGTCACAATCTGCAAAGCCTCACTAATAACAGCGAAAACCAGTGAAATAACTGTGGCATTCTGCACAACCTCACTAATAACAGCGAAAACCACTGAAATAACAGTCACAATCTGCAAAGCCTCACTAATAACAGCGAAAACCACTGAAATAACAGTCACAATCTGCAAAGCCTCACTAATAACAGCGAAAACCAGTGAAATAACTGTGGCAATCTGCACAACCTCACTAATAACAGCGAAAACCACTGAAATAACAGTCACAATCTGCAAAGCCTCACTAATAACAGCGAAAACCAGTGAAATAACTGTGGCAATCTGCACAACCTCACTAATAACAGCGAAAACCACTGAAATAACAGTCACAATCTGCAAAGCCTCACTAATAACAGCGAAAACCACTGAAATAACAGTCACAATCTGCAAAGCCTCACTAATAACAGCGAAAACCAGTGAAATAACTGTGGCAATCTGCACAACCTCACTAATAACAGCGAAAACCACTGAAATAACAGTCACAATCTGCAAAGCCTCACTAATAACAGCGAAAACCACTGAAATAACAGTCACAATCTGCAAAGCCTCACTAATAACAGCGAAAACCAGTGAAATAACTGTGGCAATCTGCACAACCTCACTAATAACAGCGAAAACCACTGAAATAACAGTCACAATCTGCAAAGCCTCACTAATAACAGCGAAAACCAGTGAAATAACTGTGGCAATCTGCACAACCTCACTAATAACAGCGAAAACCACTGAAATAACAGTCACAATCTGCAAAGCCTCACTAATAACAGCGAAAACCAGTGAAATAACTGTGGCAATCTGCACAACCTCACTAATAACAGCGAAAACCACTGAAATAACAGTCACAATCTGCAAAGCCTCACTAATAACAGCGAAAACCAGTGAAATAACTGTGGCAATCTGCACAACCTCACTAATAACAGCGAAAACCACTGAAATAACAGTCACAATCTGCAAAGCCTCACTAATAACAGCGAAAACCAGTGAAATAACTGTGGCAATCTGCACAACCTCACTAATAACAGCGAAAACCACTGAAATAACAGTCACAATCTGCAAAGCCTCACTAATAACAGCGAAAACCAGTGAAATAACTGTGGCAATCTGCACAACCTCACTAATAACAGCGAAAACCACTGAAATAACAGTCACAATCTGCAAAGCCTCACTAATAACAGCGAAAACCACTGAAATAACAGTCACAATCTGCAAAGCCTCACTAATAACAGCGAAAACCAGTGAAATAACTGTGGCAATCTGCACAACCTCACTAATAACAGCGAAAACCACTGAAATAACAGTCACAATCTGCAAAGCCTCACTAATAAAAGCGAAAACCAGTGAAATAACTGTGGCAATCTGCACAACCTCACTAATAACAGCGAAAACCACTGAAATAACAGTCACAATCTGCAAAGCCTCACTAATAACAGCGAAAACCAGTGAAATAACTGTGGCAATCTGCACAACCTCACTAATAACAGCGAAAACCACTGAAATAACAGTCACAATCTGCAAAGCCTCACTAATAACAGCGAAAACCACTGAAATAACAGTCACAATCTGCAAAGCCTCACTAATAACAGCGAAAACCAGTGAAATAACTGTGGCAATCTGCACAACCTCACTAATAACAGCGAAAACCACTGAAATAACAGTCACAATCTGCAAAGCCTCACTAATAACAGCGAAAACCAGTGAAATAACTGTGGCAATCTGCACAACCTCACTAATAACAGCGAAAACCAGTGAAATAACAGTCACAATCTGCAAAGCCTCACTAATAACAGCGAAAACCAGTGAAATAACTGTGGCAATCTGCACAACCTCACTAATAACAGCGAAAACCACTGAAATAACAGTCACAATCTGCAAAGCCTCACTAATAACAGCGAAAACCAGTGAAATAACAGTCACAATCTGCAAAGCCTCACTAATAACAGCGAAAACCAGTGAAATAACTGTGGCAATCTGCACAACCTCACTAATAACAGCGAAAACCACTGAAATAACAGTCACAATCTGCAAAGCCTCACTAATAACAGCGAAAACCAGTGAAATAACTGTGGCAATCTGCACAACCTCACTAATAACAGCGAAAACCACTGAAATAACAGTCACAATCTGCAAAGCCTCACTAATAACAGCGAAAACCAGTGAAATAACTGTGGCAATCTGCACAACCTCACTAATAACAGCGAAAACCACTGAAATAACAGTCACAATCTGCAAAGCCTCACTAATAACAGCGAAAACCAGTGAAAAAACTGTGGCAATCTGCACAACCTCACTAATAACAGCGAAAACCACTGAAATAACAGTCACAATCTGCAAAGCCTCACTAATAACAGCGAAAACCAGTGAAATAACTGTGGCAATCTGCACAACCTCACTAATAACAGCGAAAACCACTGAAATAACAGTCACAATCTGCAAAGCCTCACTAATAACAGCGAAAACCAGTGAAATAACTGTGGCAATCTGCACAACCTCACTAATAACAGCGAAAACCACTGAAATAACAGTCACAATCTGCAAAGCCTCACTAATAACAGCGAAAACCACTGAAATAACAGTCACAATCTGCAAAGCCTCACTAATAACAGCGAAAACCAGTGAAATAACTGTGGCAATCTGCACAACCTCACTAATAACAGCGAAAACCACTGAAATAACAGTCACAATCTGCAAAGCCTCACTAATAACAGCGAAAACCAGTGAAATAACTGTGGCAATCTGCACAACCTCACTAATAACAGCGAAAACCACTGAAATAACAGTCACAATCTGCAAAGCCTCACTAATAACAGCGAAAACCACTGAAATAACAGTCACAATCTGCAAAGCCTCACTAATAACAGCGAAAACCAGTGAAATAACTGTGGCAATCTGCACAACCTCACTAATAACAGCGAAAACCACTGAAATAACAGTCACAATCTGCAAAGCCTCACTAATAACAGCGAAAACCAGTGAAATAACTGTGGCAATCTGCACAACCTCACTAATAACAGCGAAAACCACTGAAATAACAGTCACAATCTGCAAAGCCTCACTAATAACAGCGAAAACCACTGAAATAACAGTCACAATCTGCAAAGCCTCACTAATAACAGCGAAAACCAGTGAAATAACTGTGGCAATCTGCACAACCTCACTAATAACAGCGAAAACCACTGAAATAACAGTCACAATCTGCAAAGCCTCACTAATAACAGCGAAAACCAATGAAATAACAGTCACAATCTGCAAAGCCTCACTAATAACAGCGAAAACCAGTGAAATAACTGTGGCAATCTGCACAACCTCACTAATAACAGCGAAAACCACTGAAATAACAGTCATAATCTGCAAAGCCTCACTAATAACAGCGAAAACCAGTGAAATAACTGTGGCAATCTGCACAACCTCACTAATAACAGCGAAAACCACTGAAATAACAGTCACAATCTGCAAAGCCTCACTAATAACAGCGAAAACCAGTGAAATAACTGTGGCAATCTGCACAACCTCACTAATAACAGCGAAAACCACTGAAATAACAGTCACAATCTGCAAAGCCTCACTAATAACAGCGAAAACCAGTGAAATAACTGTGGCAATCTGCACAACCTCACTAATAACAGCGAAAACCACTGAAATAACAGTCACAATCTGCAAAGCCTCACTAATAACAGCGAAAACCAGTGAAATAACTGTGGCAATCTGCACAACCTCACTAATAACAGCGAAAACCACTGAAATAACAGTCACAATCTGCAAAGCCTCACTAATAACAGCGAAAACCAGTGAAATAACTGTGGCAATCTGCACAACCTCACTAATAACAGCGAAAACCAGTGAAATAACAGTCACAATCTGCAAAGCCTCACTAATAACAGCGAAAACCAGTGAAATAACTGTGGCAATCTGCACAACCTCACTAATAACAGCGAAAACCACTGAAATAACAGTCACAATCTGCAAAGCCTCACTAATAACAGCGAAAACCAGTGAAATAACAGTCACAATCTGCAAAGCCTCACTAATAACAGCGAAAACCAGTGAAATAACTGTGGCAATCTGCACAACCTCACTAATAACAGCGAAAACCACTGAAATAACAGTCACAATCTGCAAAGCCTCACTAATAACAGCGAAAACCAGTGAAATAACTGTGGCAATCTGCACAACCTCACTAATAACAGCGAAAACCACTGAAATAACAGTCACAATCTGCAAAGCCTCACTAATAACAGCGAAAACCAGTGAAATAACTGTGGCAATCTGCACAACCTCACTAATAACAGCGAAAACCACTGAAATAACAGTCACAATCTGCAAAGCCTCACTAATAACAGCGAAAACCAGTGAAATAACTGTGGCAATCTGCACAACCTCACTAATAACAGCGAAAACCACTGAAATAACAGTCACAATCTGCAAAGCCTCACTAATAACAGCGAAAACCAGTGAAATAACTGTGGCAATCTGCACAACCTCACTAATAACAGCGAAAACCACTGAAATAACAGTCACAATCTGCAAAGCCTCACTAATAACAGCGAAAACCAGTGAAATAACTGTGGCAACCTGCACAACCTCACTAATAACAGCGAAAACCACTGAAATAACAGTCACAATCTGCAAAGCCTCACTAATAACAGCGAAAACCACTGAAATAACAGTCACAATCTGCAAAGCCTCACTAATAACAGCGAAAACCAGTGAAATAACTGTGGCAATCTGCACAACCTCACTAATAACAGCGAAAACCAGTGAAATAACAGTCACAATCTGCAAAGCCTCACTAATAACAGCGAAAACCAGTGAAATAACTGTGGCAATCTGCACAACCTCACTAATAACAGCGAAAACCACTGAAATAACAGTCACAATCTGCAAAGCCTCACTAATAACAGCGAAAACCAGTGAAATAACTGTGGCAATCTGCACAACCTCACTAATAACAGCGAAAACCACTGAAATAACAGTCACAATCTGCAAAGCCTCACTAATAACAGCGAAAACCACTGAAATAACAGTCACAATCTGCAAAGCCTCACTAATAACAGCGAAAACCAGTGAAATAACTGTGGCAATCTGCACAACCTCACTAATAACAGCGAAAACCACTGAAATAACAGTCACAATCTGCAAAGCCTCACTAATAACAGCGAAAACCAGTGAAATAACTGTGGCAATCTGCACAACCTCACTAATAACAGCGAAAACCACTGAAATAACAGTCACAATCTGCAAAGCCTCACTAATAACAGCGAAAACCAGTGAAATAACTGTGGCAATCTGCACAACCTCACTAATAACAGCGAAAACCACTGAAATAACAGTCACAATCTGCAAAGCCTCACTAATAACAGCGAAAACCAGTGAAATAACTGTGGCAATCTGCACAACCTCACTAATAACAGCGAAAACCACTGAAATAACAGTCACAATCTGCAAAGCCTCACTAATAACAGCGAAAACCACTGAAATAACAGTCACAATCTGCAAAGCCTCACTAATAACAGTGAAAACCAGTGAAATAACTGTGGCAATCTGCACAACCTCACTAATAACAGCGAAAACCACTGAAATAACAGTCACAATCTGCAAAGCCTCACTAATAACAGCGAAAACCAGTGAAATAACTGTGGCAATCTGCACAACCTCACTAATAACAGCGAAAACCACTGAAATAACAGTCACAATCTGCAAAGCCTCACTAATAACAGCGAAAACCAGTGAAATAACTGTGGCAATCTGCACAACCTCACTAATAACAGCGAAAACCACTGAAATAACAGTCACAATCTGCAAAGCCTCACTAATAACAGCGAAAACCAGTGAAATAACTGTGGCAATCTGCACAACCTCACTAATAACAGCGAAAACCACTGAAATAACAGTCACAATCTGCAAAGCCTCACTAATAACAGCGAAAACCAGTGAAATAACTGTGGCAATCTGCACAACCTCACTAATAACAGCGAAAACCACTGAAATAACAGTCACAATCTGCAAAGCCTCACTAATAACAGCGAAAACCACTGAAATAACAGTCACAATCTGCAAAGCCTCACTAATAACAGCGAAAACCAGTGAAATAACTGTGGCAATCTGCACAACCTCACTAATAACAGCGAAAACCACTGAAATAACAGTCACAATCTGCAAAGCCTCACTAATAACAGCGAAAACCAGTGAAATAACTGTGGCAATCTGCACAACCTCACTAATAACAGCGAAAACCACTGAAATAACAGTCACAATCTGCAAAGCCTCACTAATAACAGCGAAAACCAGTGAAATAACTGTGGCAATCTGCACAACCTCACTAATAACAGCGAAAACCACTGAAATAACAGTCACAATCTGCAAAGCCTCACTAATAACAGCGAAAACCAGTGAAATAACTGTGGCAATCTGCACAACCTCACTAATAACAGCGAAAACCACTGAAATAACAGTCACAATCTGCAAAGCCTCACTAATAACAGCGAAAACCACTGAAATAACAGTCACAATCTGCAAAGCCTCACTAATAACAGCGAAAACCAGTGAAATAACTGTGGCAATCTGCACAACCTCACTAATAACAGCGAAAACCACTGAAATAACAGTCACAATCTGCAAAGCCTCACTAATAACAGCGAAAACCAATGAAATAACTGTGGCAATCTGCACAACCTCACTAATAACAGCGAAAACCACTGAAATAACAGTCACAATCTGCAAAGCCTCACTAATAACAGCGAAAACCAGTGAAATAACTGTGGCAATCTGCACAACCTCACTAATAACAGCGAAAACCACTGAAATAACAGTCACAATCTGCAAAGCCTCACTAATAACAGCGAAAACCAGTGAAATAACTGTGGCAATCTGCACAACCTCACTAATAACAGCGAAAACCACTGAAATAACAGTCACAATCTGCAAAGCCTCACTAATAACAGCGAAAACCAGTGAAATAACTGTGGCAATCTGCACAACCTCACTAATAACAGCGAAAACCACTGAAATAACAGTCACAATCTGCAAAGCCTCACTAATAACAGCGAAAACCAGTGAAATAACAGTCACAATCTGCAAAGCCTCACTAATAACAGCGAAAACCAGTGAAATAACTGTGGCAATCTGCACAACCTCACTAATAACAGCGAAAACCACTGAAATAACAGTCACAATCTGCAAAGCCTCACTAATAACAGCGAAAACCAGTGAAATAACTGTGGCAATCTGCACAACCTCACTAATAACAGCGAAAACCACTGAAATAACAGTCACAATCTGCAAAGCCTCACTAATAACAGCGAAAACCAGTGAAATAACTGTGGCAATCTGCACAACCTCACTAATAACAGCGAAAACCACTGAAATAACTGTCACAATCTGCAAAGCCTCACTAATAACAGCGAAAACCAGTGAAATAACTGTGGCAATCTGCACAACCTCACTAATAACAGCGAAAACCACTGAAATAACAGTCACAATCTGCAAAGCCTCACTAATAACAGCGAAAACCAGTGAAATAACTGTGGCAATCTGCACAACCTCACTAATAACAGCGAAAACCACTGAAATAACAGTCACAATCTGCAAAGCCTCACTAATAACAGCGAAAACCAGTGAAATAACTGTGGCAATCTGCACAGCCTCACTAATAACAGCGAAAACCACTGAAATAACAGTCACAATCTGCAAAGCCTCACTAATAACAGCGAAAACCAGTGAAATAACTGTCGCAATCTGCACAACCTCACTAATAACAGCGAAAACCACTGAAATAACAGTCACAATCTGCAAAGCCTCACTAATAACAGCGAAAACCACTGAAATAACAGTCACAATCTGCAAAGCCTCACTAATAACAGCGAAAACCAGTGAAATAACTGTGGCAATCTGCACAACCTCACTAATAACAGCGAAAACCACTGAAATAACAGTCACAATCTGCAAAGCCTCACTAATAACAGCGAAAACCAGTGAAATAACTGTGGCAATCTGCACAACCTCACTAATAACAGCGAAAACCACTGAAATAACAGTCACAATCTGCAAAGCCTCACTAATAACAGCGAAAACCAGTGAAATAACTGTGGCAATCTGCACAACCTCACTAATAACAGCGAAAACCTCTGAAATAACAGTCACAATCTGCAAAGCCTCACTAATAACAGCGAAAACCAGTGAAATAACTGTGGCAATCTGCACAACCTCACTAATAACAGCGAAAACCACTGAAATAACAGTCACAATCTGCAAAGCCTCACTAATAACAGCGAAAACCAGTGAAATAACTGTGGCACAATCTGCACAAACCTCACTAATAACAGCGAAAACCACTGAAATAACAGTCACAATCTGCAAAGCCTCACTAATAACAGCGAAAACCAGTGAAATAACTGTGGCAATCTGCACAACCTCACTAATAACAGCGAAAACCACTGAAATAACAGTCACAATCTGCAAAGCCTCACTAATAACAGCGAAAACCAGTGAAATAACTGTGGCAATCTGCAGAACCTCACTAATAACAGCGAAAACCACTGAAATAACAGTCACAATCTGCAAAGCCTCACTAATAACAGCGAAAACCAGTGAAATAACTGTGGCAATCTGCACAACCTCACTAATAACAGCGAAAACCACTGAAATAACAGTCACAATCTGCAAAGCCTCACTAATAACAGCGAAAACCAGTGAAATAACTGTGGCAATCTGCACAACCTCACTAATAACAGCGAAAACCACTGAAATAACAGTCACAATCTGCAAAGCCTCACTAATAACAGCGAAAACCAGTGAAATAACTGTGGCAATCTGCACAACCTCACTAATAACAGCGAAAACCACTGAAATAACAGTCACAATCTGCAAAGCCTCACTAATAACAGCGAAAACCAGTGAAATAACTGTGGCAATCTGCACAACCTCACTAATAACAGCGAAAACCACTGAAATAACAGTCACAATCTGCAAAGCCTCACTAATAACAGCGAAAACCAGTGAAATAACTGTGGCAATCTGCACAACCTCACTAATAACAGCGAAAACCACTGAAATAACAGTCACAATCTGCAAAGCCTCACTAATAACAGCGAAAACCAGTGAAATAACTGTGGCAATCTGCACAACCTCACTAATAACAGCGAAAACCACTGAAATAACAGTCACAATCTGCAAAGCCTCACTAATAACAGCGAAAACCAGTGAAATAACTGTGGCAATCTGCACAACCTCACTAATAACAGCGAAAACCACTGAAATAACAGTCACAATCTGCAAAGCCTCACTAATAACAGCGAAAACCAGTGAAATAACTGTGGCAATCTGCACAACCTCACTAATAACAGCGAAAACCACTGAAATAACAGTCACAATCTGCAAAGCCTCACTAATAACAGCGAAAACCACTGAAATAACAGTCACAATCTGCAAAGCCTCACTAATAACAGCGAAAACCAGTGAAATAACTGTGGCAATCTGCACAACCTCACTAATAACAGCGAAAACCACTGAAATAACAGTCACAATCTGCAAAGCCTCACTAATAACAGCGAAAACCACTGAAATAACAGTCACAATCTGCAAAGCCTCACTAATAACAGCGAAAACCAGTGAAATAACTGTGGCAATCTGCACAACCTCACTAATAACAGCGAAAACCACTGAAATAACAGTCACAATCTGCAAAGCCTCACTAATAACAGCGAAAACCACTGAAATAACAGTCACAATCTGCAAAGCCTCACTAATAACAGCGAAAACCAGTGAAATAACTGTGGCAATCTGCACAACCTCACTAATAACAGCGAAAACCACTGAAATAACAGTCACAATCTGCAAAGCCTCACTAATAACAGCGAAAACCAGTGAAATAACTGTGGCAATCTGCACAACCTCACTAATAACAGCGAAAACCACTGAAATAACAGTCACAATCTGCAAAGCCTCACTAATAACAGCGAAAACCAGTGAAATAACTGTGGCAATCTGCACAACCTCACTAATAACAGCGAAAACCACTGAAATAACAGTCACAATCTGCAAAGCCTCACTAATAACAGCGAAAACCACTGAAATAACAGTCACAATCTGCAAAGCCTCACTAATAACAGCGAAAACCAGTGAAATAACTGTGGCAATCTGCACAACCTCACTAATAACAGCGAAAACCACTGAAATAACAGTCACAATCTGCAAAGCCTCACTAATAACAGCGAAAACCAGTGAAATAACTGTGGCAATCTGCACAACCTCACTAATAACAGCGAAAACCACTGAAATAACAGTCACAATCTGCAAAGCCTCACTAATAACAGCGAAAACCACTGAAATAACAGTCACAATCTGCAAAGCCTCACTAATAACAGCGAAAACCAGTGAAATAACTGTGGCAATCTGCACAACCTCACTAATAACAGCGAAAACCACTGAAATAACAGTCACAATCTGCAAAGCCTCACTAATAACAGCGAAAACCACTGAAATAACAGTCACAATCTGCAAAGCCTCACTAATAACAGCGAAAACCAGTGAAATAACTGTGGCAATCTGCACAACCTCACTAATAACAGCGAAAACCACTGAAATAACAGTCACAATCTGCAAAGCCTCACTAATAACAGCGAAAACCACTGAAATAACAGTCACAATCTGCAAAGCCTCACTAATAACAGCGAAAACCAGTGAAATAACTGTGGCAATCTGCACAACCTCACTAATAACAGCGAAAACCACTGAAATAACAGTCACAATCTGCAAAGCCTCACTAATAACAGCGAAAACCACTGAAATAACAGTCACAATCTGCAAAGCCTTACTAATAACAGCGAAAACCAGTGAAATAACTGTGGCAATCTGCACAACCTCACTAATAACAGCGAAAACCACTGAAATAACAGTCACAATCTGCAAAGCCTCACTAAAAACAGCGAAAACCAGTGAAATAACTGTGGCAATCTGCACAACCTCACTAATAACAGCGAAAACCACTGAAATAACAGTCACAATCTGCAAAGCCTCACTAATAACAGCGAAAACCAGTGAAATAACTGTGGCAATCTGCACAACCTCACTAATAACAGCGAAAACCACTGAAATAACAGTCACAATCTGCAAAGCCTCACTAATAACAGCGAAAACCACTGAAATAACAGTCACAATCTGCAAAGCCTCACTAATAACAGCGAAAACCAGTGAAATAACTGTGGCAATCTGCACAACCTCACTAATAACAGCGAAAACCACTGAAATAACAGTCACAATCTGCAAAGCCTCACTAATAACAGCGAAAACCAGTGAAATAACTGTGCAATCTGCACAAGCCTCACTAATAACAGCGAAAACCACTGAAATAACAGTCACAATCTGCAAAGCCTCACTAATAACAGCGAAAACCAGTGAAATAACTGTGGCAATCTGCACAACCTCACTAATAACAGCGAAAACCACTGAAATAACAGTCACAATCTGCAAAGCCTCACTAATAACAGCGAAAACCAGTGAAATAACTGTGGCAATCTGCACAACCTCACTAATAACAGCGAAAACCACTGAAATAACAGTCACAATCTGCAAAGCCTCACTAATAACAGCGAAAACCACGTGAAATAACTGTCGCAATCTGCAAAGCCTCACTAATAACAGCGAAAACCACTGAAATAACAGTCACAATCTGCAAAGCCTCACTAATAACAGCGAAAACCAGTGAAATAACTGTGGCAATCTGCACAACCTCACTAATAACAGCGAAAACCACTGAAATAACAGTCACAATCTGCAAAGCCTCACTAATAACAGCGAAAACCACTGAAATAACAGTCACAATCTGCAAAGCCTCACTAATAACAGCGAAAACCAGTGAAATAACTGTGGCAATCTGCACAACCTCACTAATAACAGCGAAAACCACTGAAATAACAGTCACAATCTGCAAAGCCTCACTAATAACAGCGAAAACCAGTGAAATAACTGTGGCAATCTGCACAACCTCACTAATAACAGCGAAAACCACTGAAATAACAGTCACAATCTGCAAAGCCTCACTAATAACAGCGAAAACCAGTGAAATAACTGTGCAATCTGCACAACCTCACTAATAACAGCGAAAACCACTGAAATAACAGTCACATCTGCAAAGCCTCACTAATAACAGCGAAAACCACTGAAATAACAGTCACAATCTGCAAAGCCTCACTAATAACAGCGAAAACCAGTGAAATAACTGTGGCAATCTGCACAACCTCACTAATAACAGCGAAAACCACTGAAATAACAGTCACAATCTGCAAAGCCTCACTAATAACAGCGAAAACCACTGAAATAACAGTCACAATCTGCAAAGCCTCACTAATAACAGCGAAAACCAGTGAAATAACTGTGGCAATCTGCACAACCTCACTAATAACAGCGAAAACCACTGAAATAACAGTCACAATCTGCAAAGCCTCACTAATAACAGCGAAAACCAGTGAAATAACTGTGGCAATCTGCACAACCTCACTAATAACAGCGAAAACCACTGAAATAACAGTCACAATCTGCAAAGCCTCACTAATAACAGCGAAAACCAGTGAAATAACTGTGGCAATCTGCACAACCTCACTAATAACAGCGAAAACCACTGAAATAACAGTCACAATCTGCAAAGCCTCACTAATAACAGCGAAAACCAGCTGAAATAACAGTCACAATCTGCAAAGCCTCACTAATAACAGCGAAAACCAGTGAAATAACTGTGGCAATCTGCACAACCTCACTAATAACAGCGAAAACCACTGAAATAACAGTCACAATCTGCAAAGCCTCACTAATAACAGCGAAAACCAGTGAAATAACTGTGGCAATCTGCACAACCTCACTAATAACAGCGAAAACCACTGAAATAACAGTCACAATCTGCAAAGCCTCACTAATAACAGCGAAAACCAGTGAAATAACAGTCACAATCTGCAAAGCCTCACTAATAACAGCGAAAACCACTGAAATAACAGTCACAATCTGCAAAGCCTCACTAATAACAGCGAAAACCAGTGAAATAACTGTGGCAATCTGCACAACCTCACTAATAACAGCGAAAACCACTGAAATAACAGTCACAATCTGCAAAGCCTCACTAATAACAGCGAAAACCAGTGAAATAACTGTGGCAATCTGCACAACCTCACTAATAACAGCGAAAACCACTGAAATAACAGTCACAATCTGCAAAGCCTCACTAATAACAGCGAAAACCAGTGAAATAACAGTCACAATCTGCAAAGCCTCACTAATAACAGCGAAAACCACTGAAATAACAGTCACAATCTGCAAAGCCTCACTAATAACAGCGAAAACCAGTGAAATAACTGTGGCAATCTGCACAACCTCACTAATAACAGCGAAAACCACTGAAATAACAGTCACAATCTGCAAAGCCTCACTAATAACAGCGAAAACCAGTGAAATAACTGTGGCAATCTGCACAACCTCACTAATAACAGCGAAAACCACTGAAATAACAGTCACAATCTGCAAAGCCTCACTAATAACAGCGAAAACCAGTGAAATAACTGTGGCAATCTGCACAACCTCACTAATAACA
>CAXASF010000664.1:200000-202500 GCA_963971475.1 Chrysops caecutiens | reverse complement strand
AACCGAATGGTGTCTCGATAGTGGAAGTTCATCCCATTCGTGCAAAGAGAAGTCGAGATTCGAAACTTTAAGCCGAGCTGAAAATATTAAGCTGAATCTGGCGAGTAACTCCTCAACAGCAATACAAGGAAGAGGGAAAGTCCGTCTCCCTGTAACCGACGGACAAAACTTAAGGTCAGTTAATCTTGAAAATACAATTTATGTTCCTGATCTGCGAGTAAATCTCATGTCCGTAGGGAAAATTACCAAACAAGGCGATCACGAGGTCATATTTAGGAAGAATGAAGCTACTGTTCAAGATTTGCAAGGTAATATAAAGATGATGGCCGACAGAATTGGAGATCTCTATTATGTGCGTACGTCGTTACCTGAATCTGCTCACGCAGCTGAGACCCGGTCAAATACAAGTGATCTACTGAAATGGCATCAACGAATGGGTCACCTTAACGTCCGTGACCTCAAGGAAATGGTCAAAAGTAATTACGTAACAGGAATAAAGGTAAATGTTAGTGATAAAATGGCACCTTGTGCAACCTGCCTGGAAGGGAAACTCGCTGCCCTACCATTTCCGAGGAGAACTTTAAGAAGTGATGAACCATTGGAATTAGTATATTCGGACATCTGTGGTCCGATGCGTGTCCAGTCAAATGGAGGGAAGTCCTATTTCGTCACCTTTATAGACGACTATTCGCGATGGACGGAAGTATTTCTATTATCAAAGAAAAGTGAAGTCTTCAATGCGTTTCAGGAATATAGAAAGATCGTCGAAAATAAATTTCAATCGAAGGTGAAAAGTTTTCAATCCGATAATGCTAAAGAGTATGTATCGACCGAGTTTACTCAACATTTGAAGCATAATGGAATTCAGAGAAGGTTGTCTACTCCGCATACGCCTGAACAAAATGGCGTAGCAGAACGAAAGAACCGAACCTTGGTTGAAATGGCTCGATGTCTCATTCTACAGTCCGGTTTGCCACCGTCGTTTTGGGGTGAAGCTATCCTTACAGCAAACTTTATTAGAAATAGATGCCCAACGGCAACACTTTTCGGTAGAACCCCGTATGAATACTGGACAAACAGAGTTCCGGACTTAAAATTTTTTAGAACTTTTGGAGAGACAGCTTTTGTACTGAACAAAAATAAAGGAAAGGATAAGCTGGGACCAAAAGCAGAAAAAGCAATTTTCGTGGGGTATGCGGCGGAAGCAAAAGCATACAGATTGTATGTGCCAAAAACGAAGAAAATTTTAGTATCAAGAGATGTCGGATTTCTAGGTGAAATTTACCATAAACCACATAAGGAAGACATAATTTCTATCGATACTGAGATTAACAGTCGCAAATTGTTACAAAATGATGAAACAGAAGCAGTGACTGACTTGGAAGGAAATGAAACTTTAATTGGTTATAATGACGTGGAATCAGTTTCAGAGTTTAAACGAGGCCGGGGACGTCCAAGAAGAATCAAATCAGGTGTAAGGGGAAGACCACGTAAAGAATTTAATATGGTTCCGACGACATATGTGCTATGCGACCCAATTGCGTCGACACCTGCGGTCGACACCTGCGGTCGACACCTCCATCGACACCCGAAATTCCGGTGAAACCATCACGAATATGCAATGCGACCCAATTGCGTCGACACCTCCAACAACACCCGAAATACCGGCGAAACCACCACGAATTGAAAAGATGGAAGATCAAGACAACGATGATGTGTTCTTTGATGTGCCAGAAAACACTGCCGTTTATCTTAAAGAAGATGAAGAAAAAATCGAATTCGCATTTAATGCGGAAATTAACTTTAGAAGTGCGACTACTGGTCCAGATCGAGAAGAATGGAAGGAGGCAATCCTGACAGAAGTCAAGAGTCTTATTAAAAATGAAACTTGGGAAGTTGTTAATCCACCAAGTGGAAGAAAAATCATCGGATGTCGATATGTATTGACAAACAAATATTTACCAGATGGTAAACTACAAAGAAGAAAAGCTAGGTTAGTGGCTCAGGGTTTTACACAACAACCTTACATTGATTACACCGGGACGTTTGCGCCAGTGGCCCGATTAACTTCAATTAGACTACTACTTGCCTTAGCAGTAAAATACGACATGATTATTGAACAAATAGACATAACAACTGCTTACTTAAATGGAACTCTCAATGAGCAAATTTATATGAAAAAACCTCCGATGATTGAAGACACACTCGAAGAATTAATAAAAGGAGAACCAAGAAATAGCACACTAGCTATAAAATCCACAAAAATGTTGGAAAAATTTAAACAAGGGAAAGTTTGTTTACTAAATAGTGCTTTGTACGGTCTGAAACAGGCCGGACTTCAATGGAATATTGAAGTAAACTCTGTATTAACAAGAATGGGTCTGACACAGTCAAGAGCAGACCCTTGCGTCTATTTTGCTAGGAAAAATGAAGAATTATTACTCGTATCCGTCTATGTAGATGACTTTCTGATCGTCTCTAAAAATACTAACTGGATAAG
>CAXASF010000664.1:182500-185000 GCA_963971475.1 Chrysops caecutiens | reverse complement strand
GTCAACCGTCAAACACCAGATCTGAAGGGGGAAGAAGATATTTCGTGACATTCATCGACGATTGCAGTGGCTGGTGCGAATTGTATTTATTGAAGAGCAAGGATCAAGTTTTTGAAGCATTTAAGAACTACAAAAACAGCGCAGAAAGACAGACGGGAATGAAAATTAAGAAATTGCAATCGGATAATGGCCGAGAATACTGTAATAAACAGTTCGACGAATACCTGAAGCGTGAAGGTATCCAGAGACGTCTAACAACACCGTATACACCGCAGCAAAATGGAGTTGCTGAGCGCATGAACAGGACCATCGTCGACATGGCCAGGTGCTTATTAATACAATCCGAACTACCCACGATGTATTGGGGAGAGGCAATAAACACCGCGAACTACATCAGAAACCGCTGTCCCAGCAGAAGCCATGAAGGGATGACTCCATTTGAATTATGGTTCGGGAAAGTACCGAATTTAAAACATTTAAGAGTATTCGGAGCCAAGGCGTTCGTACTAGACAAAACACCCGGACGAAGAAAGCTCGACGAAAAATCGATTGAGGGAAAGTTAGTCGGATATTCACTCACAGCGAAGGCATACAGAATTCGACGAAATGACACAGGAGCGATCGTCGAAACCAGAGATGTCAAAATAGTGGAAGAGCCCACGATGAGGGCATTACGAGACACATCGCCTATCGATATTGAGTATACACAACCTGAAGAAAGGGATTTTGAGCCAGGGAGAGTCATCAGGGATGCAAAACCATCCAAACATGAATTGACACCATCATTGAAACGTGCACCGGGAAGACCTGGAAAAGGAAAAACTGGGAAACCTGGAAGACCCAAGAAGCTTTACAGGTACGTGAGTTCGTCAAGCCTTGCATCAAGCAGAGAAAATCTGACACCAGAGGAAGAACACTCAGAGAAGCATGAGGAAGGGGAACCTCAAGACAACGTATCTGATCAAGATAAGGTTGATGAAAACCGCGGCGAAAAACAAATTTTGGAAACATCGTCGATACCATTAGAGAAACAGACGCGGAGTAACTCAAGTGAAATAGATTCTGAGGACTCACAAAATTACGTCGAAGCACAAGAGAAGAACGACGAGTTCATAGAAACAAATTTCTTCGAAGAAATGGTGATGATGGCCGACATTGACCTCGAGGAAGCAATTCGAGGAACACAATCGCTGGAGTGGAAGCGTGCACTTGCCGAAGAAGTGCGTTCACACCTGGAACACGGCACGTGGAAACTAGTGAAACGCCCGGAACATAGAAAGGTAATCAGCTCCAAAGTTATACTGAAGAACAAAATGAATGCCGATGGAACAATAGAGCGCAAGAAGGCACGGATAGTGGCCAGAGGATTCTCGCAGAGACCCGGATTCGACTACAACGAAACATTTGCTCCAGTAGCGAGATTAGAATCGGTAAGATTACTAGCTGCACTATCGGCCAGAATGAAAGAGAAGATACATCACATGGATGTAGTGACGGCATACCTACACGCAAACGTCGACGAGGAATTATATATGGAAATGCCAGCGGGGCTGAAGGAAGCCCTCGAAGAAATACTACGCAACGACCGAAATGACTCTGAAATACATAAGGCTGCAACGAATATGTTAGGAGTAATCGCAAGAGGCGATCATGTTTGCAGGCTGCAAAAATCGATTTATGGATTGAAGCAGTCCGGGCGAAAATGGTACGAAAAATTGAGTGGCGTGCTAAAGAAACTCGGATTAAAACCAACGATTTCAGATCCATGTTTATTTGTACACAGGACGGCGAAGGAAATATTGTTGGTAGTAGCTTACGTAGACGACATATTGGCGGTGTCAACCAATCCGGAGTTGATAGAAACACTGAAACAAGGACTAAAGCAAGAATTCCGAATAAAAGATTTGGGCGAAGCAAGATACTGTTTAGGAATTGAATTCAACCAAGCAAAAGGCCGGATTAGCTTGAATCAACTGAGATACGTGGAGGAGCTGTTGGAGAAATTCCAAATGAGCACATGTAGTCCAAAAAGCACACCAGCCAGTCCATCATCGAAATTGAAGGCTACAACTGACCCAAATAAACGGATAAAGAATCCACAATACAGAGAACTCGTGGGATCACTCATGTATTTAGCTGTGGCGACAAGACCGGACATTATGCACAGCGTAAGCGTGCTGAGCCAGTTTAACGAACACCCGACGGAGGAACATTGGGGCGCAGCAAAGCGGGTACTCAGATACCTGAGGGGAACGCCGGGACTGGGACTCGCCTACGAAGGATCTGTCGAAAAAATCATTGGGTACGCCGATGCGGATTGGGGAAATGACCCAGTTGACTCAAGATCGTACACAGGATACGTCTTCACACTCGGCGGCACCGCGATTAGCTGGAAGTCGAGAAAGCAAAAAACCGTGGCATTATCGACGACTGAGGCGGAATATAAGGCACTCACGGAAGCGACAAAAGAATCCAAGTATTTGAGAGGACTCATTGAAGA
>CAXASF010000664.1:147500-150000 GCA_963971475.1 Chrysops caecutiens | reverse complement strand
GTCTGTCCTTCAGACGTTGCAGTCGTTCCAAAGCACATACGTTCCATGCGTCATTTGTCTGCTCTTACGTGTCTGCTGTTGCAAAAAATTGGGTACGAAGCCATCTATGGGATCGCGACATCTGGATAGTTATTGTTTGTGCCTCTACGAAAAAACTAAAATATAGAACATACTTATTTAACATTATCATTTGCATAGATCATACGTTCGACTGAATAAACAACCATTTATGCCAAATACGTGCATTATTTTCACTCAACCCTTATATCTATGCCAATGATAATGTGAGGGGCAAATGCAGCCATATCACAGACAATATTGATATGTTCATTGTTTTGCTTTTCGCCTGAAAGAAGGCAGTCTTTGACTAATAAAATTGCATTCTTCCAGACAAAAGCCGAAACAATGAACATATGGCCACAGACAATAATATGGATGCATTACCACAGACAAATTTAAGGCCATCGTTTATTTATACCATTGTTTTTTGCTAATTCGATAAAAATATATGCAAATTTTATTTCAAAAAATATAGAAAATCACAATTTTACAGTTATTTCTAGAAAACGCGAAGTTATCTTTCACGAATATTTATGGAAAGCGAACGAAAGTCTGAATTTTATCATGTTTCCCAACTTTTGTATGGACCCACATTTAAAACATTATTTAGAGAAATATAATATATGGCCAAAAGTTGGGAAATGCAAAAATAATAGGGGTTGGTCATACCCCCCAGAATGCTTGATTTAGCCGCTACGAGCCAAAAACTGTTTAAAATTGAAAATCTGAAATTATATCATATTTCCAAACTTTTGTCTGCTCGCCCTTAAAATCTCAATTTAGAGAAAAAAGAAAAGGTAGGAAATGAAGGTTGGTACGTTTGTACGAAAATTCCAGACATATTTTATTTACAATATACAATGTATTTCCCACAACTTCATAATTTAGTTAAAAACCACATGATCCACGGTTCATGTGGTTTATTGAATCGTATCCCCGTCTGTATCAGAGATGGTAAATGCAGCAAAAGCGTTTCTAAGGACTTTTACAATACAACTTAGGGCAATGTTAGATGCGCCGTGTTAATGGTATAACAGTTGACTTTCGTGGCCACTCTGTTGACAGCCGTTATGCTGTTCCTTAAAATCCATATCTTTTAGCGAAATTTGATTGCTACTTAAATGTGGAAGTTCTTGGCACAGTTACGACTGGGCCTCATTACAGTTTGGAAGAGTTTGAGGTGGAGTTGAGGGCAAAGTTTATATAGATGAAATCAATAGCTCTTTGTCCGGTCACTATGTTGGATCTACGGAAGCTAATTGGCGCATAAATGAGTATCCAATGCATTACCAGTCACGTAATAAATTATAGTTCGACTTGAATGTTACTTGCCTCACCGGCCAAATGTAGTCTTTAGGGAAGGAAATGTTCAGCAAGCTCTTACAATTCACAGAAGAACAAAATTGAATGCATTCTATGAAATCAATCGAATTAGTTCTTCCGAGTTTCTATATACAGAGACGCCGATACATTATATTTAGGTAGATAAAGAAAAGAAATCGAAAAACCTCAAAGAGGAAGTAGTAGAGCTATTGCTACATTATTTTATGTTTTATGTTGAGATGTTCCATTTGAGACTATTTTGCTTCATGTTCGAGGTCCCATCAGGATTTGGGTACTGTTGGGAACATTATTTACTGCACATTTTCAGCACATGCACGACGTGTCGCATGAAATTATGGAGAGTGGCGTGAATATTTATTAGAAGTAAAAGTGTGTTAGTCCTCTCAGCAGTTAAGAGAGTTATTTGCCATATCCTATTTGTGGTATGAACGTTCCTACGGAATGAATTCAAGATATTCATGTGTGAAGGCGTGCTTTATTAGATATTTAGGAAATTTTTTTCAGTAAACGATTCATTCTGTACTCCAACTAAACTTTTCGGATATAAGACTATTTTACTCTGTGGAGATTTTTGACGAATATTGCCACCTACATCTCACGGTACACGTGTACCACTTATTGAGATACCACTTATTGCCTTACTTCATGGTCCAAAATTTCAAAATCCCACAAAATAACTTTTACTCAAAACATGAAAGCTTTACCTCATGAGATTGAATTCGTTGAATTTCTTAAATCTCTTGGTAATGGAACTTTACCCACATTTCCAGATTACAGCCAAGATGTTATTGAAATTCCTTCCCATTTAGTTAGCTGCAACTTCGTGATTCCAGATACTTATGGCAATGTATCTGAAACCATAAAGTCTAACGATATTCTCAATTCGGTTATATTAGCTCCCAAATATGAAGGCTGTACTTTCATTGATGCAGAAATCTCTAACAGCCTGGCCGGAGAGAAACGAATATATTTGAGTTCCGATAAAATCTTGAGTGATGATTATAGAGAGCAAAATAATTTTCCAGTCGAATTTTTAAACTCAGTTGATGTAAGTTGGCTCCCGATCCCACAAATTTATTTTAAAAACCAAATTGCA
>CAXASF010000664.1:75000-77500 GCA_963971475.1 Chrysops caecutiens | reverse complement strand
TCGAGTTTCTCCCACATAACGTAGGACCGACTGTACTGCGTCAATTGTTGATCTGCCTTTTCTGAATCCGTATTGGTTTCCTGATAAACCTCCCTTTTATTGGATGGCCGATTGCAGGCGTGGTTGGAGCAGTTTCTCCATGAGCTTTCCAGCCGTGTCCAGCATACATAGCGGGCGGTAGTTCGAAGGTGAGCTTGGTTGTCCTTTTCCTTTGTCGAGTAAAATGAGACGTTGTATTTTCCATCTTTTGTCAAACGTACCTTCTGCTAAACATGCGTTGTACATGTTCAACAGGAGGGAAGGGCATCTTTGTACTGCGATTTTAAGTATTTCGGCAGGTATGCCATCTGGACCGGGGGCCTTGTTAGGTTTGAGTGATGCGGCTGCTGTCTCTAGTTCACTTGCACTGAAAAGTGGTATTTCGTTCTCTGGTACGTCTTCAATTGTACCGGGTGTTCTCACTGGATGGGTTGGAAATAATGCGTCTACTATATTCGAGATGATATTGGGATTCTTACAGCTGCCACTTGTTTGCGTCTTTAGCTTTTTCATGACAATTTCGTACCCCAGACCCCATGGGTCGTTGTCGACGTCCCTGATCAACGCTTTCCAGCACTGCGATTTACTTCGCTTTATGGCCTGTCGGAGTTGTTTCTTAGCGTCCTTGTGTTCGGCAGATCTGGACGATGTCTCGGGCTTCGATTTGGCTCTTTGCGCTAGTCGTCGTTTCTTAAGGCAGACTTTCCGTAGCTCAGCTATTTCGTCATTCCACCAGTAGGCCGCTTTTCTTGCATTCCGAGGTGATCCGTTACGGGGCATTGAGGCATTGCAAGCGTCATGTAACAGACGCATAGTTGCGTCAACAACTTGTCCCGCGTCTCTCAGTGTCGTTTGCGATAAATTTTCTTCGGCTCTGTAGAGTTCCCTGAGTAACACCGTTTGGTTAAGTTTCCTAACATTCCATCTTTTTTGTCTTTTGTTTTCCCTTACGGGTTGTCTTTCTTGGCTCTTCGTTTTGACTTCCATCACGATGTACTGGTGATCGCTGCCGGTGTAGTCCTCAATCACCTTCCAATTTGCCAAGAGATGTCCTACATGCTCGGTCGTTAAAGTGATGTCCGGGATTGTTTCCGTGTAGCCTGGGCACCTGAAGGTTGAGACGGAGCCTATGTTCTGCACCGTGAGGCAAAGTCTGGCTGCCATTTGAAGGATATATTTACCCCTGCTGTCGGTCGTTGGTGAACCCCATGCGGTTGATTTAGCATTAAAGTCTCCAGCCACAATGATATCTTTGTCTAGTTCTCGGAGGGTGTCTTCAAGTTCGTCAGTTTTTTCACGGAAACTTGCCATGCTTTCATTTGGGGTGAGGTAGCAGCTAACGATGGTAAGTCGTGAGCATTTTACCCATACAAAGCCGTTGTGGCTTCCATGCTCTATTATTGGATATTTAACGATGTCCGGGATCCATATTGCTGCGGTGTTTAATTTGTCTGGGAACCATCCATAAGTGTCCTTGTTTTTATACTGCTCGCTTATGATCACCGCTGAAGCTGCGTATTCCAGTATGAGCTGAGTCAGTAGTTGATCGGCGGTTTTGCTTCTGTTCAAATTGCCCTGGAGAATTTTCATCATCGTTTGTATTCTCTTGCATTTTCTAGGGCTATTTTATATGCCTGGCACCTTCCGGACCCCATTATGTGAGTCAACTGTGCTCCTTCATCTTGCAGGCCAGCACACAGTACGCATTTAAGTGGTGCGTTTAAGCAATTTCGCGCCTTGTGGTCTGTTTTTCCACATTTATAAGACATGTTGCTGCGGTCCGGCCCATCGCAATTTCTTGATATGTGCCCATATCCAAGGCACCTAAAGCATCTGGTAACAGTGAGTCTCCTCCTGATGCTACAGACCACCCAACCAATTTTAATTTTTCCTGTAGCTAGGAGCTTGTCTGCGTGTTCATTGTTAAGTTCCACAAGTGCCATTTTCTGTCCCCTAGTGTTTGGACCTAGTACCGCTATTTTCCAAGGTTGCTCTAGTGTCTTGGCTTTGGGTGTCTCGGATAGTTTTTCCGTGTCATGTGCTCTAACTTCTCGCTTGGGTCGGTTGACTTGAGGATTGTGTACAGGCTTTTCTCTATATCCTCCTTCTCAGCACATGCGTCCAGATCACGGATTTCTATAGTTGTTCTCGTGCCTATCTCTCGTACACTGCCTGATTCTCCGATTGCGTCCTTCACGGCCATGCCAAATTGTGCCACGTTCTTCGAATTTTTGTCCAGTACCAGCAATACTTCCCCAGCTCTAGTCTTACGTATAGTCCGCACTTTTGTCTCTGTCACTTCTGGGTCCACCGTTTTTTTCATTGCAGATAATACGTCCGCGTATGATTTGTTCTCTGCAGGCCTGATCAAGATAATCTCTGGCGCCTTCTCGGATTTGGGCCTTGTACGGTGTTTTGTGGGTGGGTTGTTTCCTTCCGCCTTTTTTCGGGTCGGGGTTGT
>CAXASF010000664.1:65000-67500 GCA_963971475.1 Chrysops caecutiens | reverse complement strand
AACACCTGCGACCACCAACACTGCTGGTTCTGAAACTGTTCTGTACGAACTAGCTATTCTCATGGCTCCTCTCTTTTGAGTGGCGGCGTAGTATCGTCTGTAGCACTCTTTGTTAAGAGCTTCAGCCCATATTTCCGCTCCAAACAGCAGTATGGATTGTGCTACATTCATGAGGAGTCGCCGCTGGTTCTGTCGTGGACCTCTTATGTTTCCCATTAGTCGGCTTATCATTTCGGTGACTTTGGTGGCTTTCTCTGCCGCACTCTTTATATGTTTTCCAAAATAGAGTTTAGTGTCAAGGGTAATCCCAAGATATTTCACAGTAGGTTTGGTCTCCATTGGCTCATTATTAATTTGCATTGGGAGGATAGCTGGTATTCTTTTCCCGGTAAGCATTATGAGCTCCGTTTTGTGTGTGGCTAGCTTGAGTCCATGGTTGCTCATCCATTCCATCACCCGTCTCATTATCTGGTTGAGTTTCCACTGGGCCTGCTCCGTGGTTCGAGCTGCTACAATCCCAACTATATCGTCGGCATAACCGATTAAGTGGGTATCGGCAGGGAGTCCCATTCTGAGGATTCCGTCGTAGGCGACATTCCAGATGTCCGGTCCCAATATGGATCCTTGGGCTGCTCCAGCGGTTCGTTCGCGGCGTCGTGGTCCTTCTGTCGTGTTGTATAAGAGAACCCGGTCTTTTAAATAATTTTGTAGCATCCTTTGTAGATAGGCTGGTATACTGAAGGTTGACTTCAGTTCTGTTAGAATATCGATCCATCTAACTGAATTGAAGGCGTTACATACGTCTAGGGTGGCCACTAAGGCAATCTTTCGAGAGTGGTGGTCTCCACACTTGGTCTCTTCTACTATTCGTAGGACAGAATCAACTGCGTCTATTATAGATCGACCCTTTCTGAAACCAAATTGTTTGGTTGATAAGTCACCTTTTGCTTCTATTGCCTTTAACAGTCTCGCTTTAAGAAGATTTTCCAGCAGTTTCCCGGCTGTGTCCAGCATGCATAGTGGTCGGTAATTGGATGGAGTGCCGGCTTGTCCTTTACCTTTGTCGATAAGCATGAGTCTCTGCATCTTCCATCTTTCGTCAAATACTCCCTCTTTGAGGCACGAGTTGTACATATTTAGTAGGAGACCTGGGCATTGAGAAGCTGCGATTTTGAGCACTTCTGCGGGGATTCCATCAGGTCCTGGAGCTTTCCCTGGCTGAAGCGAGCTGGCAGCGATCTGAAGTTCCTCGACGCTGAAAAGCGGTATTAGATTGGCGGGTATTTCATCTTGTGGGTCCACCGGTCTTGGAGGGTGGGTTGGGAATAAGGCGTCAACTATTCTGGTCATGGTTCTAGCATCTTGGGTTGCACAGGGAAGTCTAGTCGTGAGTTTCTTCATTACTATCCGGTATCCTAGACCCCATGGATCCGCGTCTGCTTCTTTAATAAGGTTGTTCCAGCAGGCAATCCTGCTTTGCTTTATGGACCGTCTTAATTCTTTCTTTGCCTCCTTGTATTCAGCCGACAGGGTAGCTACTTCCGGCTTTAGCCTGGCCCTTTGGGCAAGTCGTCTTTTTCTCAAGCAGTCCTTCCGTGAGCTTGCTATTTCGTTGTTCCACCAATAGACCGCCTTTTTGCCGTTTCGCGTGGCAATCCTCCGAGGCATGGCAGCATCACAGGCATCGTTTAATAAGCGCATTGTGACTTCGACTTTATTCCTGGCGTCATAGGCATGATAGGCGTGATCCCGTGTAATACTCGCAGCGCCTCTGGTGATATGGGCTGTCAATCTAGCTATGTTTAATTTCCTGACATTCCACTCCTTACGGTGGTGCTTGTGCGCCGCTAATTGGTTCGGCTCTTTTTCGTTCCCTAGTACCATTGATATATACTGATGATCACTGCCAGTGTAATCCTCAATAACACACCATTTGTGCATTAATGGCGCGGCACATTCCGATACTAAGGTTATGTCTGGGATCGTTTCTTTATATCCCGGTCGCCTAAATGTGGAGGTACTACCTATGTTTTTTACTGTTAGGCCCAGTCTGGCAGCCATAGCAAGGATGTATTTCCCTCTGCTGTCAGTTTCAGTCATGCCCCAAGCTGGTGCTTTAGCATTAAAATCACCCGCGATTATGATGTTACCATTCATTTTCCTGATGGTGTCCTCTAGGTCGTCGATTTTTGAACGAAATTGTGTTATGCTCTCGTTTGGGGTTAAATAACAGCTGAATATGGTATATTTTGTGCTTTTTATCCAGACGAAACTGTCTTTACATCCATACTCCATTACTGGTAGTTTCGGCGTTACCTTGACCCAGATGGCTGCTGTGTTGCTCGTGTCTGTGTACCATCCTTGGGTGCGTCGATTCGCGTACTGCTCGCTGATGACGGCTACTGTTGTTTGATGTTCTATCACAAGTTGGTTGAGAAGTTGGTCAGCAGTTCGGCTCCTGTTAAGATTTCCCTGTAGGATCCTGATCATTTCCGTTTTT